>MU225922.1:46740-97928 GCA_018584345.1 Thuja plicata
ATCTAGCATCTAATGCTACCATCCTTGATCAAACACTCACTTGGCCTGTCAATAGGTATCGGGCATATCCAATGCTACTTTTGTGATCAAAATTTTTGATACTCCTTGGGATGTATCTCAATTGTAAGAGAATTTTAAGTCCTAATTGGTTAAGAGGCTTTATACTTCAATGGTTAAACTGAAACACTAATGATATGTTCATACATACAAATCAATTGCATATTTTCAGATCTATTGCAAGTCCATTACCTTTCTGATCAATATAATCACTTATACCTTTGCTCCACACTATTCTACTCCATGATGCTTGTCTCACTATTCATTAGTGTCTGCAGAATCTAGCTCTTTCCTTAGCTTGTTGATCATGACTGAAAGAAGACTTTCTTCTCCTTCAGATTTTCTTTAGCTTCTTTCCTCTATCCTCTTGTTCACCCCACACACCCCATTCATAATGAATTGGGTTTGTCTCTATATAAACATGATTTCCCCTTTTCTTGGCTTTCTTGATTCTTGGCATGTTCCACAATTCTCGCCAATAGATTTAAAGCAAAATCCTGATTTATCTCAAAGAGATCTTCTTGCCAACTAGACAAATCAGCTTTAAATCAATTACTTATCTCCGGATTTATCTAGATGATTAAAACAATGATAAGTATCTGTTAATTTTATCTTTAGCTTCCTGAAAGCTAAGCATTTTGTAATTTTATGAACTCTTTGTTCTATCAGTCAACACTTCAGTTAGTCATCGGTGATAACTAACTATTCCATCGGTGTGACTTTAGTTGTCATCGGGATCTCCATCCTTGTCTTCTTTGTCGGGCAACACTGTAATTCTCTCCATTAGGTTACTTTGTGCTTTGCTCATTGGTCAACACTATAACTCTGCTCGTCAGTAATGTTGTGCATTTAACTCCTCAGGTAACACTATGGCTCTACTCTTTTACTCTAACCGTGAGTGTGCACTCTATCAGTGTATGCAGTCACTTAGTGAATACTTGACTTATATGCATTACTGATAGCATAGCCTTGATTCATCGATTCTTTGAAGTCTTTGGCTGTATTTCCATGACCATACAGATTATATCAAGTTGACATCAATGAAAATACAATACATTAATTGATTTAATGCCTTGCATGATCAACTTAATATCTTCAAACATTCAATCAGTTACATGTCATCACTCCAATTCCTACTCCACCACCATTCCTCCCAACTCCAACACTGACTTTGCCTCCAACTACTATTCTCTCATTTCCCATTCTAACTCTCCTTACACCTACTCCACCATCATCAATCTCTTTGCCTTTCTTTGTCCCAATCCCTGAAGGATCAGTAAGTGCAGAAGTCGTGTCACCTTTCGAAACCTCATTGAAAGTCATGACCGGTCTTAATACTGAAGTGGTTGTTAGCTCCCCAAGAGATGAAGACCATGATAAGGAAAGGAAAAATAAGGTCAGAGAAGAGGGAAGGGAAGAAGGAGGAGGAGAGGAAGGAATGAATGCGGATAAACAGAAAAAGGAACAAGAAGAAGGGTCGAACAAAGAAGTGACCTTAGATAAGGAAATAAACTAGGAGTCCCAAAACCTGGATTCAGTCCTCTAGGTTACCCCATATGAGCCAGTCACTGCATCTAGTAAACTTACATGGTTCACTAAAAAAATTTAGTCAAGGAAAAGAACTTACATAGATGAAGATGAGGGGGAAGATGTAAATATGACTTCTTTAGGGAAATGTTTTCATCAAACATGAGTCATATTGCCAGCGTAGACAATGTCCTATGTTACCCAAGATACTAAGGGGCGCTGGAAGGCACAAGTTGCAGTTCCTTCTAATAGAACCTCTCAAACACAAGCTACTCTATAAAATTACACATTTGAGGAGGTAGATTTGGGGGAGCCCACCAGGGAAGGGAGAAAGACACTGGCGACCTTAGGGCTTAAACATGCCTTAGGGTTCATGAGTAAGGATGAGGAGACCATAAAGTCCCTGAAAAAATAGAATGAAGCCTTAAAGAAGTTCATTCACAAGGTGGTTGGTCCTATTGACCCAAGCTATCTAGAGGCCTCACTACAGGCAGTGTTAGAGAAGAGGAACACCCCAGAACTCCTGGCAGGATTGACACCGTCTTTTATTCAAGTGAGTGCAAATTGGAAAGGATATTTTGAGCAGTATGGGGAGGAGGCCATCAAATGGGTATTCAAACCCTACAGGGTCATTTTGATTGAAGCTAAAAATTTGATAAACTTGATGGAGGATGAAGGTGGCCTTAAATTTGAGATAAAAAAAATGGAAAGCAGCCTCCCAAGACCTAGAAATAATCAGGAAACAACATTTCCATATATCGGTGAAAGTATATAAAGGTGAAGAGCTTGATAACTTCGAGTCTTGGGATAAACAAATGGCCAAAATCATTAAGGTATATAAGAAATGCCGGGCCTCCATCTTAGAGAAACAAAAGGAGGTCTTGGAATGGGTAGAAGAGATTGATATTTTCTTCACAGGGATTGGCCTCGACTTGTACCGAGATGAAGATAAACACATCCTACGGCCATCAAAAGAAGTGGTCCAATAATTCAAGGACATTATGCTAGGCATTAGTACCAAGGAATCCCTACAACATATGTTCTATTCAAGGGAAGAGATGTTAAGAATGAAAGAACACAAAGAAGAGATCTAGTTCTTCACTTCTGAAGTAACAATATTAAAAGGGAAGTACGAAAAAAGATTTAATAAGGTAAAAAGGAAGGAAATAAACTACAAAGAAGTTCAAGAGATCATACAGAGGCTCTAGGCTGCATGCCCAGAGATATTTCCAAACTAACTACTTGGATCCATGAACATTTTTTGGGAAAAGGCCTGTTGTTTTTCAGCACTTAGTGAAATCCTCCTAAGGAAAGCTTTCGGCCTTTCAGCCTCATCAAGAGATGCAATCTTCAGATTTTTGGCCTTCTGCAATTTTCAGCCTTCTGCAACTTTTGGCCTTTCGGCCTCCAAAAAGCCAAAACCTTTCTCTAGAGTCACTTAAACACTTAGCCTTTTTGGGGTATTAAAAACTTTAGAGTAGAGGTCGGTGGCCAAAAATCTGAGTGCTTTCGGCGAGATCATCTTTTTGCATGCCAGTTGAACTCTAGGTCAGATCGGTGGTTAACTTGAGTTCCTTTTGGAAGAACTAAGGGTCTCCTATTAGTCCCCACCACAGGAAGAACCTCCAAATGAAGATTCCAAGAAATAAATTGAAGAGATGAGAAGAAGACTCTAGTTCATAGAATAAACCCTATCTTCTTTTTTCTATCTTTCTCAGCGAGTTTGATCCCTCTTGTATGGGCAAACTGATTGTAAATGGATTTCACATCCTTGCAAGCTAGTCAATATCAATTAGAGATAGTTTATTTTCAGCTAAGCTTTAGTTTTAGTTTATGTTCTTAATTTTAGACTCTCTAATGCCCTAAATTTGACATTCAGAGCTGGTAGATCAAAAACTCTATATTTTGATCAAATCAATGTAATAGGGTCAAATTCTTAATTCAATAAATATTTAGATTTGGTGCTTCATTCGTGTTGTGTAAATTTTTGCCATCTATGCGAATTGGTGAATTGTGTGTATGCATTATTCATTATTTTCAAAGAGCCTCTTGTTTGTTGTGTTTCAAATTCACATTTACCTTAGTTGGAGTTTGTTATTGTCCATTTACCTTGCTGTGACGAATGCATGGAAGGGATCATCTATTGGCTTAATGATAAATCCGTCTCGTGGGTGCGCACATCTTGGTGGCTTCACGATTCATAGGTTTTGAATATCTTGCATGAGTGAATTTTCCTTCTCTCCAAACGCTTGCATCCATTGGGTATTGATTGTGACTTGGTCTAATTTGTATCTCTTGGGTTTGTTCTAAATCTCCCCACCATTCAATTCACGAGGAAGGGTTTACAATAGTTTATGTCCATAGGATTTCATTTCAGTAATTAAAATCATCTCTGGTTACCTTGCTCCTTTGAATTTTGTCTTGATCTAAAAGTAATCACTTCGAATTAAAAAATTGCATTTTTATTTCAAACACTAATCTTGTTGAACTAGAAAATACCAAAAATAGTACTAAAGATTGTTTTACAGTTTGATGTCTTGAACATACCAGCAAAGGCCTCGTCGTGAAAATTCACATTTATCTTTAACTGAGTAACCAAGCAGGTTGTGACCCGACCCCAGAGAAGCTTCGGAATAACCCCGTTATTCTTTCAAGAGAGAAAATCAAATCTCGATATCCTAGCAAGTTAGCTTGTGTAAAAACAATGCTCAACAAGTATCATGGACTGGAGACTAGTATTGTCTTTCTCTAATATAAGCAATGGTTACCTGGTAAAGAAAAGACCTTAAGGATATAAGAACTGTGTTAGACATTATACATAGAAATAGATGAGAATATAGACCTTACTTCAAGGGTCCACTTTGAGTTTGAAAGCCTTGTCCATTTTAATCAATCTCATACAAGGAGATGCTTGGCTTTATAAGCTAATATTATCTTACTGTGCTTTCCTAATACTTCTCATGGCTTTGAGAATTATTAAACTATAATTAAGATCTTTATTTCATATCAAGTCAAGTTCTATAGAAATGAAGAAAACTCTATTAAAACAAGGTGATTAACAATTTGCTAAACTTTTTTTGCCCATTTTCTAATTCTCTTGGGTACATTTCAACTGACTCAATTGGCAAGTCTCATTCTCTTAAGCACATTTTAAATGACTGAGTTTGTAGGGAGAAATATATAGATTACAAAGTGTTCTGATTAAGTAAAAATAGGTTTTACAAGGACCCGAAACCTTTAAACAAAGTTATACAAATATTCAAAGAAAGTACAACAATAACTATGCCGAGGCACCAAAAAAGACAGCCAACAAAAAAAGCCAGCAGACAAACTAGCTAGCAACAGTCCCAAAGATAGACAAAATAAATAGGGACAACACAAAAAAGGGGAGGGCCCAGGAAAAGATAGCTACATGCCATCAACCATTTCCTGGGCCTGAATCACCATAACCTCCATCTAATTGATAGTATTTTTGAGGTCACCTTTGTCCTTCTCTTTTTCCTCCCATGGGCTCGTCTTTTTAGTACTAGCCCTAGTGCGGTTTCCCAGGCCAACCAACTCCCTGACAACTTGGCTATCCTTATCGCCAGTATCCTGCTCCAACTTCTCCATGAAACTCTTGTCCTGCCCTATATAAGCTTTGAGACTCTTCAGAGATTGGTCCCCAATCTTACGAACCATGTCCTCCATCTTTTCCACCTTGGCCTTCAGGTTCTTGATCTGCCTCACACTATCTTCTTCAACAACTCTGTCCTCAAAGACCTTGAACTACTTTTTAAGATTGCTGACTCTGTTCACCAAATCAACCTGTGCTTCCAAATTTATGATGACCTCTTTCATTTCCCCCAGACACTCAGCAACAAATTTCTCCCCAATACCACCACATTTTAAAATATTCATTTCCCCCCTCATACCCTCAATTTGATTCTTTAGGTCAACATTATCACCTAACATTTTGCTAATTAAACCAGCAAAATCTGTAATGCAAGATTTACCATGGTCTAAATCTTCAGGTTCAAAAGTATTACCTATGTCGTCATTGTGATGGGTTTCCTACTTCCCAATGTTCTTATTTTCAAAAACCTTCCCATCATCCTCCTTCACCATTTCTTCTTCCTTCTGCTCTTTATTATCCATGCTCTCAGTAGGGTTAGTATCATCCTTACCCTCATCCTTCTCCTTGTCATCCTCCTCATCCGAGGAAAGCATGATTTTCTATTTGCTGGGATTTTTCCCTTTGTGGGTTTTCATTTCTCCCCTCTTTCTTTTCTTAACCCCAAATTTGGGTTTGGTCCCCTTCTCTTCATCCTCGGTATCCCTTTTAGTCTCTGTTTCCTTTGCTTGAGTCATCTTCTTACCCTTAGTATTAATTTTTCCTTTTTTTCTTTTTTTGGTCACTGTCCTCAGAACTCTCATCCTCCGTATCCTTCTCAGTATCAGAGATTTTGATGTGGGTTTTCTTCAGGATTTCAAGGAAGAAGACCCCTTCTTAATTCCCTTCTTAGGGGTTTTATACCCTTTTTTCTCCTCTTCCTCATCCTTAGTGTCTTCTTCTTCATACATACTTTCCTCCTCATCTCCTTCTGTGTCTTCCTCCTCTTTCTAAGTCCTTTTAGCCAGAGGCCTCTCCACCTTTTTGGACTTAAGAACTTCATACACTAACACCATAAGCCCCTGGTGTGAGGCGTGATCCTCCTTAGGTTTCCTCTGCATACTATTAATGGTGAAATCAAGCGAGCTGAGCAAGTAGAAAGGAAAAATGACCTTCATATTGTGTCTGAAGTGGTTAAGAAGCATGAAGTGGTGGCCATAGACCCTAGTGAACCTACCATCCAGAGTGATGTAGTTGATGAGCATTAACAAAACATATCACCAAGGTTTGGATATACGCATAGGGTCATGATAAGAGGTGCCCACCTTCACCAGCCTAGCCCTTTCCTTGTCTTCCTCTGGAAAACTCTCCCATGCCTTGTCTGAGATAAGCCTATCTCTATAAAATTTAAGCCCTTCCATCCCCATACCAATCACCTCTGCAATAACCTCCTCGGTGACTTCCATATAGTGGTTTCCAACCATGACCTTCTCATTTTTCTAGGTCTTCGAGAAGATTCTTGTGATAGTGGAGTTGCACCCATGAAGCCTCTCTAGGAAAACTGCCAAACCACCCTCCACCAAAATCTTCCACACATCTTCCCTTTCATGCCATTCATCACAATTTGCAGGTTCTACTCGCTTCTTGTTACCTCCCATATCTTCTCTCTAGTTTAGATTTCTCTCTCTGTAGGTGGCTTTGTGAATGTTGTTTGAAATGTCCCGCCTCTCTTTCATAAAAAAGAAGTGCACCCAGAAAATGTGTCACTTCCAGCTAATAATTGCCACTAAGTACATTCTCCTTAAATGGTAATGATGACAAGTCACTTCCGCCATAAAAAAATAATTGAAACTTACCATTTATGATCATTTTTTTATTACTTTGCAAACGGTCATTATTCATCAATAATTGCATTTGAGCTGGCATGTCAACATCACCTCATTATTGAGTCACCACCTCCATTTTATAAGCCATGTTAGCAGCCCAATCAGCCACCCCATTGGTTTCCTGGTAGTTATGTGTCACCATACAATTATCAAAAGAATGGATTAAGGCTTTAACCTTTTGCATAATATTGTAGATAGACCATGAAGCATGGGTAAGACAATTCAAACAATTTACAATGTTGAGAGAGTCACATTCAATCCAAACTTTCCTGCATCCTTTTTCCTTAGCCATGATGAGACCATGAATGGCAGCAGTGGCCTCAGCAAGGTGGTTGGTCTGGAAACCAATAGGGACAACTTTGATACCCTTACAAACCCCATTCTCATCCCTAATGACAATCCCACAACCTGCCACCCCTAGGTTGTCTTTTGAGGCCCCATAAAAGTTGACTTTCATCCACCCCCTAGGTGGGCAATCCCACTTGGCATCATCTCTCTTAATTTTTTTATCCTGCTTCCTAAAATTCCCTTTTATCTTCTATTTCTGAAGTAAGACAATACCCTCCTCCAAGATAGGTTCCATGATTCTATCTTTTAAAACTGCATTGTCTTTAATAGCTCTCTTTATCTTATAAAAAACCTCCTTGGAATTTGCCTCTTTATTCCTGAAAACTCTTTCATTCCTTTCTCTCCAGATTCCCCAACAAATATAGGGAAGAGAAAATTTCCATACTTGATTAATAGTATAATTTTAGAATGATGTATCCAGGAATTAAAAAGATCCTTCAAATTTTCAGGGAAAACCCATTCTAAATTAAAAAGAATAAGAAAGTTGTCCCATATCACCCTAACAAAAGGAAAATGAATAATCATATGATCAACACTCTCTTCATTCTACTTGCAAAGGTAGCATCTATTCACAATAGTCATCCCTCTTCTCATAAGGTTGTCAATAGTGAGGACTTTATTTTGTAAAAGGATCCAGAAAAAAAACATTGATCTTAGGAGTAAAATCCTTAATCCAGGCCTTAGCCCAAAAAGGCTCAATCAGATCTTCAAATTCCTTATTATACAAAGAAGTAGAAAAAAGTATACTTCCAGATAATCTTATCCTCCTCCTCAATCAGGGTGGTAGTTTCTAGAATTTGGTTAAGCTGTCCCATCAAAATGTCAATAACAGTCAGATCTTTCCAGTGATCTCCTTCCCAATAATCCTCCACTTTCCTTCCAAATATAAATTTGCAGAGGTTTTCAAAGTTCTACCATCTGGGATAGTCCTTAAGGGGAGCCTATAAAATCCACTCATCTTCCCAGAAGAGAACATTCCTGCCATTTCCAACTTTCCATCTTATTCATTTTCTAATGATATCCTTGTTTTTCATAGCATTCCTCCATATAAAAGATCCTCCAGAAATCCTGTCATAATCAAGAAAAGAAATAAAGTTAGGGTGGTCCTTATTGTACTTCTTATCCCAAATTAGGGTCCATTCTCCCCTAGAATTGTAATATCTCGAGATTAGTTTAGCCAAGAGATGATTGTTGAGATTTCTAATTCTTTAGAGACCAAGTCCCCCTTTAATAACAAGTCTATAGACTTTCTCCCAAGCTAAGAGAGCTATCCTCTTCTTTTTCTCCGTACCTGTCCATAAGAAAGTTTTTTGAATCTTTTCAATGGCATCCCCAAACATTTTGGGAATTTTGAAGATGCTTAAAGCATAAAGTGAAAGACCTTGAAGGGTAGCTCTGAGAATTTGAATCTTCCCCGCTTGGCTCAACATAAGTCTTTTCCATCCAGCAAGTTTACTGTGATATCTGTCAACAAGAGAGCTCCAGAAAGTGTCAGGGGGTTCCAAACAAAGAGGCAACCCGAGGTAAGTGCCAGGGAGGGTCCCCAAATCACACCCTAGAATCATCATGATTCTAATCTTCCTCTTCTCGGGAACATTAAAGAGGAACATAGAGCTTTTTTCCCAATTAATAGTTTGACCAGAAGCATTCCCATATTTAGTTAAAGCTTTCTTAATGTAAGTAGCATTTTTAACTGAGGCCTCTCCCATAATAACCGAATGATCAACAAACTGTTGATGAGAACACACTTGGTTAGCAGAAGAGGGACATAATCCCTTAATTTCCCCAACCCTCACACGGTTTTCCATGAACCTACCCAAGCATTATGCCATAATAATGAAAAGGAAAGGAGAAAGGGGATCCCCCTACCTCAACCCTCGAGACGATTTGAAGAAAGGGGTAGGAGACCCATTGACAAAAATAGAGAAGGTAGCTGAAGACACAAGCTGAAAGATAAGATCAGTAATTTTCTTGTTAAAACCAAAATCACTCAAGACTTTTTGAAGAAACTCCCAATCCGCCCTATCATAGGCTTTAGAAAGATCTAGTTTAAGGATAAGTCCTTCCTTTCTAGACATCATCAGAGAATGCACATTCTCATGGATAGAAATTATTGAATCCAATATTTGTCTTCCCAGCACAAAACCATTTTGTTGCCAAGAAATCAGAGAGGGGAGAATTGATAAAATCCTAGAGGTAAGGACTTTAGAAATAATCTTGTAGGCTGAATTGCATAAGCTTATAGGCCTAAACTGATCCGTTCTATCAGATCCCTATTTTTTAGGGATTAAGGCAACAAAAGTTCCATTTAGCTCCTTCAACAAATTTCTAGAACCAAAACATTCCTTGACAACATTCGTCACATCTTTTTCAATTATGTGCCAATACATCTAAAAGAAGAACATAGGGTATCCATCCAGTCCCGGGGCTTTATCTCCTTCAAAGGAGAAGACATCCTTTTTTATTTCAGAGTTAGAGGGGATAGCATTAAGATCCAAATTCTGATTCTCATTTAGCATATGGGGAATGCATCCTAGCAGTTCTCTTTGATCCTCCCTGTTCAAATCTCTATTTTTAGTTAGAAGAGATTGAAAATAATTTTTAGCTTCCATTCTAATAACCTCTTCATACTCTGAAACAATACCATTGATGTTCAAATGAGAGATTCTATTTGCCTATATGTGTTTAAGAGTAGTCATGAAGAAATACTTGGTATTTCTATCCCCTTCATTAAGGAAAACCTTTCTGGACCTTTGTCTCCAGAAGGTTTCCTCCTTAGCAATAATATCATGGAGCTCTACCAACTTCTCATTCTCATGTTCTCTAGTAACCCTCACATAACCTTCCTTCTGAATGTTGTCCTGAATGTCCTTCAGATCCATATTGATATTGGCCTTTGAAGAAAAGATGTTACCAAAAGTATCTTTATTCCAATCCTTAATGTTATCCTTAACATGTTTAAGTTTTTTTGCTAGGATAAACATTGCAGTACCACGGATTTTAATACTCCACCAATCCTGAATCTTAGGCTGGAGTTGAGGGTGCATGGTCCACGTTTTCTCAAATCTGAAAGGAAAGGTCTTTTTCTTGGAAATAAAATCCACCAGGAAAGTGATAGGGTTATGATCCGATCCAACCCTCAAATGAGCAGATAAAGATCAGTAGTAATGGGAAAACCAATCATTAGTGATAAAGTTTCTATCAAGTTGAACCTGGATAAGATCCTGGCCACTTCTTTTATTAGTCTAGGTATGGTTAACACCTTGCAACTCAATATCATGGAGAGAATGGCTGTCAATAAAATCCATCAGATCAGGTCTACTGTCCATATTAGTTTGGCTTCCTCCTTGTTTTTCATCTTCTTTTAACGGAGTATTGAAATCTCCCATAACAAGCCACTCCTCATCATTAAAATTGTTTCTTTGGGAGGACAACTTATTCCAAAAAACCTCTCTACCCTTTTTGGAATTAGGGGCATAAATATTAGTTAAAACCCAAGAAGTATTATCTTTTAGATGGTTAAATATTATACACTTTACATTATTCCCTTGATAAATAATATCCCCTTTAATAACATCACAATTCCAGATAGTAGCAATACCCCCAGAAGCACCCTCTGAGTCACCTCCACAAATCTTTCCATTTTTAAAGAATCTAAGCTTTTCCACTTTTTCTTTCAACATTTTGGTTTCTTGAATTAAGAAAATATCTGGTCTATTATCTCTTATCATATTCCTAACAATTTCATGTTTATGGGGATTATTCAATCCCCTTATGTTCCAAGAAATGATCTTCATACCTTAGTAAAGGATCCCACCTCCATTATAGTGGGTTGGCTTCCATTTGCAATATTCTTCTTGGTCTCCTTAACTCTAAGTCTTTGATTCGAAGGGCATCCAGGGGAAGACAACATTCCTCCCACATCCCCTAATTTTGTACTCCTTGTTTCCATAGATCTATTTTTCTTTCCTTTATCCTTCTTAGATTTTTTCTTATCCCCATGACTTTCTGCATCACTCTTGATACTTGACAGAGCATGACCTATATCTTCAGCATCCCCCCATTTAGGAGTCTTAACTTCAAAAGATATATTTCTAATCCATTGAGGAGATTCATGTAGAATATATGATGATCCTTGACCAGTTAACCCCTAGAAATCATCCTTCCAGGCTTTTTCCTCTTTCATTTTTTGGTTTCTGCCCTCTGATCTTCGTTCATTCTGATCATTTTGGGTCTTAGGCTATTCTTTTTCTTCTTCTACTATTATATCCACTATATCAATAGTCTCTTGTTGGTTTTCTTCCTGAATATCCCCTTCTTCCCTCTGTTCTTCTGCATTGGTCTCAGGGCTTTCATTACATTCCTTCCTTTCAGAGTCCCCACTTAATATCTTTTTTCTGCCATCTTGATTTATTTCAGGGTTTGAAGCAACAGTAGTGATGATTTTACTAGGGGCTCCCAAAGATGGTTCCTCTAGAACTTTCTTCACTCTTCCCACTGGGATCCATTGCTTAGTCATTTTCTAGACAATCTTTGAAGGGCACTTCTTAGCCCAATGTCCCACCTTTTTGCAATGAAAACACGCAAAAGGGACTGACTCATATTCTATTTTCTATTCCCGTGACCCCAGTTTAGAGAGAAAGTTAATTTTTTCTAGCATATCAATATTCTGTGTAATACCCACACATATCCTAGCATATGTTAGTCTCGTCCTTGAAGCAGTGACATTATTTCCCCAAAGGTATTAGCTGTCCCCACAAAAATTTCCTCCATCCAGTATTCGAGAGGTAGGCCATGGAGCTTTATCCAGACCAAAACCTGTTTGACCTCATCCTCCTCGAAAACCAGATTAGGGCTCCATTTTGGAGTATCAGAGTATTTTTGCCAAACATCCAAGGCCCATTGCACTGATTTTTCATCCTATCCTCTTCACAAGAGAAGAAGAAGGACAAACACCCTTTTGACATAGAAACCACATCAACTTGCCCTTTCAGATCCCATTTTCTGCTGGCATATGCTCTAACCACTTCAATGTTGGGTCTCATCCCCATGAATCTTCCAACTAGGGAATTATTCATTCTGGCAATGGTGTGATCAATAATCTGGTCTGGGATATCCAAAGCAAAACTACCCTGTGAAGGACTTGATATGTTCTTGACCGGTGGTAAAGAAGACTTACCAGGCTTGACCCCAAAGAGGGAGGCCCACTTTTTGCTACACTCTGGCCTGTCTCCTAACGTTTCTGAACTAGCCCCCCCAGGTCCCCAGGCATGAGTCTAGCATCGGGATCCTTCCCTTGCTTCACGTTGTCAACAACATCCTCTGGCTTACTATGCCTTGCTACATCTGCAGCGTTCGCACCAGTCCCGCTCCCGCCCAGATTCAAATTTGAATTTGGACTCCCGCCCACTCTCCACTCCCCTCCACTCTCCATCCTAATGTTCTAATGTGGACTTGTGAGTTTATAGATTACAAAGTGTTAGTGAGGTCTAGATTACAAAGTGTTAGTGAGGTCTATGTGTCAGGGTTTGACATAAATAATATATATTTTAAGTTGTGATATTGCTATCAAGATTCACCTGTGTAGTTTTTGGGTCAAATTTATTGACTCATGTTTTATGGGTAGTAATTCACAAGAACTCATCTCTCATGAGAATGAATGGAGCACTCAACACCTATTGCGTCTAGGTGATGCTTACAGAGGTGAATCATTTGGCCTTCTTAGGCTAGTACAACTCCAACTCAAGCACACTTAATCATGGAGTTCCCTCCAAGATTATCCTACTTAGCTTGCAATCCCATTTTAAGTTTTGATTTGTTTAAATGACCCATCATAAATTATATTAATAGGTAGGTAGATATGAAACCTTCTTTTCGTTGTGATTACCCTCCCCTCATCATTTTGGATAATCAATAATCCTCGACTATCCCCGTCAATAAACGGAACTGAATCAGACGCAGCAGTACGTGGTGACTATTTCAAGCTGGAGAAGACTAGAACTGGTGACTAGATCTCGATTTGATTTTTCGTCAAATATGACTTTCCACATGATTCTATCTGTATTTATAAGATATTCATTCTTATATATAGAATTACATTTACTCATTTTCAATTGAAATCTTATTAAAGAAACAAATATGATTTCAGATTAACCACCAAAACAATCAGCCATATACCATAAAACATGATGTCATAACCACACTACACATAGCTTTGTTAAAGAACAAAGTTGCAAGAGTGTGAAGGGAATCTGAATGAATTCTTTTCAAGATTTCTTAATGTCTTTTTATTTTCATTTGGAAGTATTCCATAATCTTTTAAGCAACCATGCCAGTAATTCTCAGCTGTTATTTCAAATGCTGCTCTGCAATTAAATGATATTCGATTGTCATATGTTGTGGGTGGTTCAGCATTTGTGTTTTGTCTGCCCTGTTGGAATATGCTGTCCTGATTCGCTTAAATCCAAAGGAAAGAAAAAGTTTGACTCGAATTGCAGGATAAAGAACATAGTCATATTGAGTAGCAATTACAGATATGAATATTCAAAACTGTGAAACACATTGTATGAGTTTGAATTGTAATAAGAATCTAATCATAAAATGAGGAGAAGAAAGTTTGTGTAGTTAGCACGCATGGAAGATTTATCGATTATTCGGCTAGACAATGCATTCATGATTTGATTAAGTCACCTCAGTGGAATATCACCCACAAACTTTATCCATCGTGCAATATATCTCTCATAAGATGTAAGGGAATAAAATAACTTTTCAGTTTCAAACATTGATTGAGTTGGATTGATGCCTGCCATTAACTTAGATCTCAAATACGATGAATGAGAATAAAGTAATGGATGTGATCATTAATTACCAGAAAAAACAGACCTCACAATCAAGAATATTTTTTTTATTTTTTTTAGATTAACAAGTTTATTTAATTTCCTTAATTAATTAACAAGATAATAGTATTATATTCACATAAAAGGTTGGTGATAAAAAGCCATACTTAAATGTGATTGGGTTTTTATAGTTTTAATATGTTGGAGAATTAGATATAGTTGTAAAGAAATAAATGCATTCTTCTATTAAGGATAAGAGTTAGGAATGATGGATATGTTGAAATTAAACAACAAGAAAAATAGTCAATGCATTTAATTAATTATTAATGTGATGTGGAATATGATTTTGTTATAGAATACAATTTTGTTAAGGATTTTGAAGTGATTTGTCCATGTTGTAAAAAATAGTGTTTGTTATACAAATGTATCAAAATCTATTAAACTATTGTTTCTTTACTAGGGTCATTTTCCTAACTACAAAAGTGATCTATTGAGTAGTAGGTATGAAGCATGCACGTAGATCTAATATATGTTAATTTGACCTTAAAATAAAAACTAGGTGGTGTACTTCACAGTTTGTAAAATAGAAAGATAATTACTCTTTTATGTCAAACCGTAGTAAGGGCGTTGACTTAACAACCATGATCTAGATAAAGAATAGCTCAAGAAACACTACTTGACATGCTTTAGAATGTGTTGATGTCAGTAGATTCTTTAATATATTTGATTTTTGAAATACATATTTTTCACTCAGTTTGTAGATGTTTTAAATGAATTAATGTTTAGACCTTTTATACAACTTCCCAAATGCCAAATGAATTTATTTTTTGCGTCAAGTCAGCACATAATAGATAAGTGGAGAGAAGATATATAAAAACAAACTTGAATTTCAAGTTTAAAAGCTCAAGTAATATTTTTAAGTATCTAAACTAGGACAAGAAAATGACAAATCTATATAGTAGACAAGGCTTAATTTTTAGCTAATTTTTAACTTAAGATGAGTCAGTTGTATGCTTATTATTGCATAGAAGAATAACCTAGATAAAGTGAGTCAAATGAAGGAGTAAAACACATGCAACCAACATAAAATTAAATATTAAGACACTCACAAAAGAATGTAATTATAGAAGTAAATGCCACTTTGATTAAACATCTAAAAAAGCTATAAGAAGAAAAGAAGATCTAAAAAAGTAATATCCATAAAGCATTTAAAATAAACATAAACATGACTTTAATTATATATAATAAATAGAGGTTACTAACCATTGGCAACTAGATACTACATACACAACTAACACAATATGAATGACTAGATATTACACCTTATAGTAAGATAGTACTTAATAAGTAGATATCATACTCATGTAATTTCTTCTGGATTTGATTGTGTGCTATTATAAAACCAAACTTGAATTTCAAGTTTAAAAGCTTAAGTAATATTTTTAAGGAAGGATCTAAACTAGGACAAGAAAATGACAAATCTATATAGTAGATAAGCCTTAGTTTTTAGCTAAGTTCTAACTTAAGACGAGTCACTAGTATGCTTATTATTGCATAGAAGAATAACCTATATAAAGTGATTCAAATGCAGGAGTAAAACACATGCAACCAACATAAAATTGAATATTAAGAGACTCATAAAATAGTATAATTATAGAAGTAAATGCCACTTTGATTAATCATTTGAAATACTATAAGAAGAAAAGAAGATCTAAATAAGTAATATCTAGAAAGCATTTAAAATAAAGATAAACATGACTTTAATTATCTATAATAAGTAGATGTTATTATCCATTCACAACTAGATACTACATGCATAACTAACATAGTATAAATGGCTATTAAACTTGATAAAATTGCCAGGAGCTTGTCTTGAGGTTGGGTAGTTGAGGACCAATTGTTGAGGTGGGTAAGATATCCTTCACTATTGGCTCTTTAATATCAAGGGGGTTTTCCCTAAGGTATTAGATTGATTATTGATAATGTGATTGAAATATTTCCTTATAAAAAACTATAGTATTTTGATGTTGAAGAGGAACAAAGTAATCCTTGTAGGTATAATAGGTTGGATACCTAGTCAGTGAAGAAGGATAAAAAAATTGTGTGTTGACTATGATTCTAAGGAGGAGGATGTTGACCAAAGGAGTGGGAAGATTAAGGAAAAAAGATGAGAAGGGAAAGATGGTTGAGGTTGACAATACTAGAATTGAAACTCTTGGTAGCTGTAAGAAATAAAAAACTAATAGTTCTCTGTTTATCTCTAACAACATGAAAGAGGGGTAGATTGACCTAACTAGGGATATGATACCTAAAGAAGAGAACATTAACAATAATGCTAGTAATTCCATCTGTACAGACTGTCAGAAAACTTCCTTTGAGCTAGCTAATTTAAAGAATGAGGTAGGGGATCTGAAAACCAAAATGCTCAAAATGGAAAGGAAGATGGGTAGTTTCTCTAGGTTCAACCTATGGGTCATGCATAGTTCTAAAACCCCTCTATGTTTAATGTAGTGAAAGGTTCTTGGTGAGGATGGACAAGACGAAGGAAATTACAAGGAACTATTCAAGTTCGTTATGGATGACTAGAGCCATGTACTTTACCAGTTAAATTGTTACATTCACTCTCCTCGCCATGTTTAACTCCTGGCTGATTATGGTTCTTAACACTTTTTACCCCTGTGGGATTCCCAGCAAAACTTTCTATTTGATTTGTTATTCAAATTTTGACTTTGGCTCTAGAATAACTTTATCTTTTTTGATAGATGTCTAGACTATTTTACTTGTGTTAGTATTAGGTTTTACATGAACTCTATTATTATATGCAATGTGTTGATAATATGCTTGTGAATAGGTTGGTCAACTATGTTTTTAGTGGTAGTTTATATGTGTTTGTTTTTCTAGGTGGTTTTTGATGTTCTTCTACTGTTAGTGTGTTGTTTTTTTACACCCTTGGCTTATGGTTCTATAATGCTTACCACCCTTATTTTGTTGCTAATTAATTTAAAAAATAAATTATAGTATTTTCACAGTGTAATCCAATCTGGCATCACAATATACATATGTAATAGTTTGGACATGTAAGGATTAGCACCCTATTATATTGATAACTTACCATCTAATCATTAATCGATATATTTTATGATAACCCATTGTGATTTCATACACATTAGACATGGCAATAGGACAATAAACTATAGAAAAATAAAACAAATGTTTAAGTTGATTAATTATGAGTGTGTTGAAGATGGTGGGGAGAGAAAATTAGTAATAGATCAATGCCTTTATCTAGTTGAAAAAGAGTGTCTCTATATTCAATCAAACATATAGTAACAAAAACTAAGATAATGCATTAATCAACACATCACAAAAGACTAAGATTTTGAGAATGCACAGGCAAGATAGGATCTACATGTATATTCCCAAAAATTAACAGTTGAAAAATATTAAATAATTTTACCTATTAATCTATGCACATAATCATTCATCTCTTTCATTATTCTTCGAAGATACCTTGAAAAATATTTACATGGATGTTGTGGTCATCTAATTGGCTAATAAATAAGAAATATGTCTAGAATAAACATACACCATGCATTAGAATTAACTTAATCAAGGTTCAATTTTGCATTAATCTTCTCATCTATAAAATTTACATGTACCATTCCACATTTAAGATAGAAATAGATTTTTACAATACAAAAATTTCAATAACTAGGACTAAAACTATGAACCCATTGGTTCTACGATAAGTTTTTTCTCTACAATGCTCTCTTAGGACCAAAAATGTGATCCCCTCAAATGAATTCTAATAATGGTTAGATACTCTCTAAGGAGTCTTTAGGATATAAAAAGGTTACATTGGACAATAAAACTCTAGCCACCACCTCTCCTAATGTAAATTCAAAGACAAGTTTCCACTTGAATACAAAGACCATAATTAACAGAAAATCCTCTTGAAAAGGGAAATTTGTAGGACGATAATGAAGAATAGGAACCACTAATCCTTTCATAAAAATAACTAATCTATATTTAAAATCTACATAGTAGCTCATGTAGAAGTAGACATACATTAATGGGACTTTAGAATGAGTACGAAAAGAAAATTGTATGAATTTGGGGCTTTTTGTAGTATATCAGTGGGACTCTGGCCCATTTCTTATCTTCATCACCATTGAACCTAGAAAATGGGTATATGCACCAAGTTGTGAGTCAAAAAAGTGGACACATGTTTAAAAAAATTCAAATTTCATATAACTCGTTCGAGTTATTGAAAATTTGAAATTACTCTAGGCTTGGTAACCAAGCCTAGAAAATATTATTAAAAAACTCAATCTGTCTCAGAACCCGATCGGGTTCTAAGATGTTTCTAATAACCCGATTGGGTTCTGATAAATTTCTTAGAACCCGATTGGGTTATTAGAAACATAATATATTTTGGAAAGCTCGCGGCTTAGGCCATTTCTAATGCCTAAACTATGGAGCACTAGAGTGAAGGAGGGAAAAAAAGAAGCAAAACCCGATCATATTCTGAAGAAAATAACATTTCTTCTACAATTTTGACATTTTCAAGCAACGACGTCCCATAACAAAGGCATGTTTTATTGTTTTTTGCATTTGCAATCAACTTAGGTTATGATATTGATTTTTTATTTTATTTCATTAATTTCATATCAGATACATCAAACAACCCAAGAAGAGGAAAAAGAAATGAAAGACCACCCCCTGTAGAAGCGTACCTATTGCAAAATCCTCAAAATACTCCTCAACAACCATCGGCACCTATTAACCCTCCTCAAAATCCTCCTCAACCACCATCGCCACCTGTAAACCCTCCTCAAAATTCTCCTCATCCACAACCATCACCACCCGTAGACCCTCCACATGTGCCTTTAGGTCATGTAAATGCAACACAAGAGGACCTCATGCAACGCCTTAACCAAAATAGTGCACAAATTAATATATTAGTCAACAGGTTGAAGGCTTCCAGTCTTCAACATCACTCTACCCTTGCTACTACATTAGAACAAATGTCCAATAGTGAAAATGAGGTGTCTCAAAAGGTGACAAAATGGGGTTCATGGAGGGATAAATGTCATACATATTATGCTGATGGTTTATCATATGAGGATGTGAAAAGAAAGGCCATACAAAAACCTGACATATGTGCCCTTTTTACCGATCCTATTTCTAGCACCTCCCTAGAAGATAATACAAAATAGTTTCCTATATATTGGTGTGCTCATAGGGGGATAAAATTCACTTTTTGGGATAGGTGGTACGTGGTATTTGACCAACCACCTTGTAATAATAATGAGGTTCATTTATATTTTTTGAGGAAGCTATACTGTGAGTTTATCATAGGTGAGAAGGTGAATTACTTTGACTTTTGTGAGTTCCAAGGTAGAGGGAGAGGCTCTGCGTAGGATAGACTTGGGGCACGTAGGATTACCTAACCACAAGAGAGGAGGTGTACTATGATAAAACCCCTCATTCATGTTGTGGTCCCAGTAGTGGTGAAGGAGTCTATGGATATACAGACTCTTCATGCAGCTATATCATTGACTGATGTCATTATCCAGCATGGCACTCAGTTAGTTGGAGGAGAGGATGGATCAATGCCTGCGCCACCTCCATCTTCATTAGATGAGCCATTAGGATCATCCCATCCCACACTAGCTCCATCAGCATCAAATGCACCATTAGGATCATCTCATCTCGTACCAACTCCATTATCATCATATACAGTTGTAGGGTCAGGCCATCTCATTGAGCATATCTGCATGAGTTGTAATGGTATATGTGATGGGGTAGATAGTCATGTGAGTGTGGATGGTTTGACATCCCATTCATGTGTACATTGCAGGAGAAGATGTCAGGCATCCACTACTGAGGATATGACCCTCACAGATGCTCTTATGAAAATGGTATTTGGTAGAGAGCCAACACAGGTTTGTTTAAATTTGTGTTTTGACATGTTATTTTAATTAATTACCTTAATCTGTTAAAAGTAAATAAATTTGTATGTATAGAAGAATCTAAATTGATACGTGAATAATATGCATTGCAGGGTGTATTTGGTGGTATGAACACACCAAGGAGTTCTCATTCTAGTAGATGTGGATGGGTAGCTTGAACACCTGAGGTAATGATTTATAAATATTTATAAAATAGAGTATTACGGTGTTTTCAAAATATCATATCTTAATAATTTGTATGGTGGTAACTTACCCAAATTATCAACTTCTGAAAATTTTACATTATTCTTATATCTTTGTTACAACTATTACCTTTCTGACTTCTATTACATCATTTTAAGATCACAATGACATTGTTACACCATATGTGAGCATCACATCAATATTTAACACCTTTTAATCCATGAACCCCCAAATTGACCTTTTAGACCAATTGTGCCAATAAGGAATTATATAGCATCTCATTACATAAAGTGACCCTTAGGCAAAGTAAACATGTGAAATGACTTTTATTGATCTCATTACATCCACAAATTAAATTTGAATTTCTTTGTTTAGTCTTCCCCTTCTAGGGTCTTCTAGGTGACCCTGTCTTCCTTCTTGCTCCCTTGGTGCTCTGCATGATATTGTATTGTTGATTTGATGTATTGGTGTATTAGTGTATGTGTGTTTGCTATTGCTTTATGGTAAAATAATTTTTCTAATGTAATTAAAATCAAGGAATTCATAAAAGGATGGTACTCCCTCAAGGAATTAGGTTGAATGCAAAGGCTTCAAAAGTTTTGGTAACCTAGACATCATACTTTTGAACAAGTTCACTTCCTTGTCCAGCCATCATGACTCAAACTAATTTGAAATCCCGCCCTCCATCCTTGGACTCAATTAAACCAATGATGAAATCATACATAGACTCATACCCCAACCAATAACTTATTGGCTTATGAATCAACCTTGAACATCATCTGGAACATCCAACCATCATTATTTTACTCTTATTTCTTGTTCAAAATCATGAATACAATCTCTGATTGTTCACTGATTGTGAATTTCCTCAATCCTTCAATACACCTCCATGGCCTTCTGAAGACTCCCAAAATATAACTTCTAAGACACCCTAAGAACCCCTCAACTTATCACAAGGTCCTTATCCTATCACTCAAAGCACATTCACTTCCTAGTTTAGTAAAATCTACTCTCTGGCATTCCACTGTCATACTAGGACAGTCCCCATATACTAGTCTACATCTTCACCATAGAAAATAAACCCTCTACACCCTAGGTTCATAAGCACCCCAAATATTTTCATCACTACCCATACCACCTAATCTCAACCTAAAAGCACTCCAATTCCCCCCATGTTAAGGGAAAACACACTAAAACATTCTCACTGTCAAGCTACAACAGTCCTATTACCTGCTAGGAAAGTGGTCCTAACCTTTGACCTCCACGAATACAATCTGGACCATCCTTCTCTAACTGTGACTACAAATTTGTTAAATAATAGTCTTGTGTGTGAAAGAAGAGAAATTTTTTATATTGTAATAATGGTTCGTAAAATTTGTTTATAAACTTGTGATAATAGAGTTGTGGAGCATAAGCATTTGTGGAATTCAAGTGAATCATAATATTGATTGTAAAATATTGCTTATATTTATTTGGTGTTTTATAGGGCTTGTTAGGGGCTCATATTTCTGAGATTGATGATGTCACCCTTTCTTCCATTGAATTTGGCTTACAGAGCTATGTGGTATCATATTTTGCACACCTCTTGTTTATAGTTTTAATTGAACCCATGTGGTATCATATTATTTCTCTTATGTTAATTTGTTTTTGTTAGCCTACCCCACCAAGCTCCAGGTCATTAGGAAAGAGGAAGAAATCATCAGGGACACTTAAACAAAAAAAGGTAATTAAGTCCAATTTAAGTATATTTGTTGAAATGTATTATGAACATTTCAATGTAGTCTATATTGATGAATGCACTTGACTTGTTTATTGTATACATGTAGAATCGATTGGGTTTCACTAAACTAATGAATGCACCATACACTACTAATGTTCAGGCGAGGGAGGAGGTAACATTTTTTATATTTACTTTCAATCGCATTATTGTTTGTTCAAAATATTTTAGAAATCATGTTCCTCTATTAGTATGTCATTTTCTATGAATTTTCATATAGGAATTGGTTATAGCTTCCTCAGATGAGAAGAATCCTCATATAAGTATAGTAGAGTCATCTGAGATTATGGTATGTATTTTTTCTATGTACATGTTAAACATTTTTTTTTAGAGACGAGTACATGCATTTATAGTTTTATAACTTGATTGTCAACAACTTTGGGATATTAACTTGCACATGAATTCTCATTTACCTATTACAAATCCATTCTCCACTTCCTAGGGATCCCTTTCCTAGGACAAGAGATCCATCTAAGGCTTCAGTATGCATTTGTATTATCTAGTGTATACATTTTTTTGCATTATCTAGTATTTCTCGACTATAACATCTTTTCTATTTTACCATACAAGAAAAGGTCCAAGTTGATTCATCAATGGTTTTGGCTCCCTCCAGCACAAGAGTTCCAACTCATGTTGTGGTATGCATTTTCCTTTTAGTCCATGCATTTTCTATTTTTTAGTATTTATTTTTTATAACATGTATTTTGTATTATTTATTTTTCCTATTATATGACCCTTCATGAGTGCCCATCCTTCCTCTACCTAGCCATTTTTCTAGGAGTGCCTCTCACCCACAATGAATCCCAATTCATTTATCATTCATCCCAAGCATAGGAGAAAGAGATGAGGTAATCAATAATTCAACTATTGACAAATTACATCCCAATATTTATTTATTTTGATATTATTTTGATATTATTTTGATATACGATATATGGCTTAGCATTTGAATTATTCTTGTGCAGAGACTTAGTGACCCAAGTGCTTCTATGAAGAAGCTCAATTTTGATGATCCACCATAGTCATAGATATATCGAGACATTGTATAGATATAGTTGTGATCATTGAATGACCAGATTATATATATATTGTTAGAATAACTGAGGGGGGGGGGGTGAATTAGTGACCTAAAAGTTTAATCCAATAATTAAACCAAAAATTTATACCATAAATATAAAACCTCTAGTTATCTTCAGTCCTACAAGATGTATGCCTTGGGTGAATCTAACATGTATATACTACTCGGTGATTGTACTATTTATCCTTTCCTTAAGCTTTACCGAATAGTAGTCTATCTTTTCTTAACCTTTACCAAAATACAAAAAATAACTTAGTGTTTACCAATCAATCCTGTTTTAGTAATGTGTAAAGAAAAAACTCAAAGCAATGAACCATATACACATTTGACACATGGATTTTTAACGTGAAAACCCTATTAAGGGAAAAACCACTTGGGACCAGTAACCCAAAATTTTCACTCTTTTGAAGTGAGCTCGGTGAAGAGCCAACTCTGTTAAAGGTTACAAACACACTATTAAGTGCGACCTTGTTAGATGATTTAAAACTAACAGTTTATCACATGACCTAGCATTCACTAGGCTGTCAACATGAAAACCTTTTGATACTCCTTGGGATGTATCTCAATATATAAAGGATGGTTAAATCCTACTCTTTTAAGAGATTTTTTGAATCAATGGTTAAACTGAAATAGTATATGATATGTTCATAAATACATCTTAATCTTGCAGATGTTCAGATCTATTGTAAGCTCATAATACCTTTCTGATCAATGTTCTCTTCAATTACTTTTATCCACTTCTTTCTTCTTGGTGAATGTTGTTGCTTCTCTATTGCTCAGTGTCTGCAGAATTCTTAGCTCTATTCTTCAGCTTGTATGATCATATCTGTATGAAGACTTCTTATCTTCACCATAATTCTATTCAACATTCCTTTTTCATAATTAATTTCTTGTTTCCTTTTATAGACATGATTTTACCATTCTAGTCCTTCTTGTTTTCTTTGTTGATCACTTCTTGATCCATAAAGATCGCCATGCTTGCTTTAGCTTTATTCTGTAAATCTCTCCTTGTTTTTTGGGATAAAACATGCTTTACATCTCCTCCTTATCTTTAGCTTTTAACTGCTCAATAAAAATAAAAAAAAACCAGTTAACTCTAAATATAGCTCCTACCAGCAAAGTTGTTTTTTCGTATCCTAACTTCAGTTCTCATCAGTCAACACTTCAGTTGTGCTTGGTGAATATTGCAGATAGCTCAGGCATCAACTTCAGTTCTATTTAGTTACAACTGTAGTTAGCTCGATAATGCTTCCTCAGGTAACACTGTCTATCGGGTAACACTGTGAACTTATGTGCTCGGGGTTCACTATCCTTCAGGGTTTACTGTCACTTAGTGTACATGATTACCAATGAATCAAACTTTGTCTCTTCAGATCTTTAAGTGTTATGACAATATGTGTATGAGAAATCATACCATATCAAGTTGACATCAATGACAATACAATACATTAACTAATTTAATGTCTTGCATTTACTTTCTGCATCTCGGTGATCATCAACTTTGTCATCTTCTAACATTTAATCAATTATAGTTTATCAATCTCTCCCTTTGGCATTAATGGAAACATACTACATACTACTAATAATATGAAATATATCAGCTATAGTACATCAATCTCTACCAAAATTATTGTTCTATAACCAATACAAATATCTGACTCTTGGTAAGCTCTTCTAGCTTAGATTTTATTCTTGTAGAGTATTGTCTTTATTCTTTATTCCCTTCACTAGATAGGCGTAGCAACTTCTAATTTTGTCTCACCCTTTATTGTAGAATCTCTTCTCCCTTTTCTGGATAGATATGCAGTGTTTAAAGATGGATGTTTCTTTGAATCTTTCTCTGATGTTTTCTCTCCCTTTGATTGTTCCTCTCCTTGATGGATAGTTATTTTCTCTCCCTTTGGATGATTAAGATAAATATTTCATATCTCTTTTCCCTTTGACAACAATAAATTTCATTGAATACTTATCTCCCTTTGACAGAAATGCCAAACTATATCTTTTTTTCATAATATATTCCTTGAATTTCCTCTCCATTAGTAATACAATTACTATGGTGTTTGGTGTAGATAAGTACCTTTCGGTGCACTGATATATCATTGCAGTATATCTCTTTTATTGCATCAACATGAATGATCTTCTGATAATGTGTAGGCCGATGCAGCCTCCTAGTCAGCTTAGTGACCAGTAGACAAGGGTCTGACCCCTAGTCTCTTCCTATGGTACTCAAATGTATCTTTAGGCAATGGCTTTGTGAATATGTCTACTAATTGTTCTTTGGATTGTACATATTCTATCATCACCTCTTTCTCTTTCGCTTTTTCTCTTAAGTAATGATACTTGATAGTAATATGATTTGTCTTAGCATGCATGACATGGTTATTTGAGATGTTTATTACACTTATATTATCACAATAGATAATCACTAGTTCAAGAATTTTCATATTCATACCTTCCAGTAATTGTTTGATCCATGCAATGTTAGAGCAATTTGTAGCAGCAGCCACATATTCTGCTTCTACATTGGATTGTGAGATGCATCCTTTCTTTTTACTTATCTGTGTGACAAGTCTGTCACCCATAAAGAATGCTCCTCCTATTGTGCTCTTTCTATCATCTAAGTTTCCAGCTCAATCAACATCTATATAGACTTGAAGCTCAAATTTTCCTTCTCTTGTATACCATCGACCATAGTCTTCAGTATTCTTTAGATATCTCAGAATTCTTTTGACAACAATCGTGTGTGATTCCTTGGGATTAGAAAAGAATCTTGCAACTATTCCAACTACATGTGCTATATCTGGTCTAGTATGAATAACATACATGAGTTTTCTAGTCATAGATCTATATAGGGTCTAATTTACCTTGGTTGACCTATCTTCCTTTGTTAGCTTGCATCTAGTTTCCATAAGTTTCCCAACTGACTTGGAGTCATCCATCTTGAATATCTTGAGAACTTCCTTGATGTATTTAGATTGTGTAATGTAGATTCTTGCATCCTATTGAAGAATCTATAGACCAAGAAGTAATTTGATCTCTCCAAAAATTGACATCTCAAACTCTTTTCTCATTTCAATAGCAAATGATTTGCATAAAATATCATTACCTCCAAATATGATATCATCAACAAATATTTCAGCAATAAGAATATTATCATCAATATCTTCTTTTAAATACAGATTACTGTTATCACTTGTTCTTATGAATCCAATACTTATGAGATAGGAGTGAAGTCTTTCATACCATGCTCTCAGTGCTTGTTTCAATCCATACAAGGCTTTGTGTAGTCTACACACCATGTTTCTCTTGTTAGGGTCAAAAGACCCTCCTGGTTGTTCAATGTATACCTCTTCTTCTAGTATTCCATTTAGGAATGCAGATTTGACATCCATTTGGTATACCTTGAATCCTTTGAATGTAGCATAAGCAAGTAGAATTATTACTCCTTCTAGTCTAGAAATGGGTGTAAAGGTTTCTCCATAGTCAATACCTTCTTCTTATGCATACCCTTTGCATACTAGTCTTGCTTTGTTCCTCGTGACTTCTCCATTCTCATTCAGCTTGTTTCTGAATATCCATTTGGTACCAATGAAATTATTGTCATTCAGTCTAGGTACTAATGTCCATGTTCTATTCTTCTCAATCTGTTCTATCTCTTCAATCATAGCACTGGCCCATTCTTTATTTTCAAGTGCAGTATTGACATATTTAGGCTCAAAATCACAAATTAAACATCTAGTGTTCAGTGACTTACTTCTTGTTCTCATTCCAACCTTTTTGTCTCCTATGACCTAGTTCAGTGGATGGTGTCTTTTAACATACTTGGAAAGTACCAGTTCAACTCTTTGTTCATCATTATGATCATCATCTTGACCTTCATTTTGATCTTCATCGCTCAGTATCATTTTGAGTAATTTCCCAATTTTTGGTATTTGCAGCCTGATGCTCACGTGCATTGTTCTATCGCTTGGGAGTGATACATTATTGCTCAGGCAGAGTGTCAGGTTCTTCACTATAGACAAACTTGTTGTAGTCTTCCAATTCCTTTATGTGTTCCTCATCATTTTTCTTAGAAAATTAATCTACTTTGACATTTGCACTTTCAATGATTTTTCTAGAGGATTTGTTAAGAAATTTATAAGCCTTGCTTTTGGTAGAATAACCTATAAATATTCCTTCTTCACCTTTGGAGTCAAGCTTTCTATTTTTATCATCTTTCAAAATATAACATTGGCTTCCAAAAATTATGAAGCAACTTACACTAGGTGTGTATCCATACCATAGCTCATAAGGTGTCTTATTGGTGTCTTTCTTCAATTGAACTTGGTTTAATGTGTAGACAATAGTACTAACAACTTCTCTCTAGAATGTTTGTGTGATGCCTTTCTCAATCATCAGTGTTATGGCACAATCAAAAATAGATATGTTCCTTCTTTCAGCAATCCCATTTTACTGTGGTGTTCTTGGTGCAGAAACCTATCTTTTAATTCCATGCTCATTACAAAAGTTAGTGAATTCATCAGATATAAATTCTCCTTCTCTATCTGATCTTAGACATTTTAGGTCCTTTCCACTTTGTTTTTCCACTATAGCTTTATACCATTTAAACATATTGAATTATTCTAATTTCTCTTTTAAGAACATAACAGTCATCATTCTAGAATAATCATCTACAAATAGAATGAAGTATCTATCACCATAGTAACTCTTTGTTCTCATTGGTCCACATAGATCAGTATGGACTAATTCTAGAATAGCATTAGATCTGTATGTTTTTTTCTTGAAACTAGACTTTGTCATTTTTCCTATTTGACAATTCTTACAAATGACATGGTCGGGCTTTGATATGCTCGGTAAGCCACTTAATTTCCTTTTATTGCTCATCCTAACCATGTTGTCAAAATTCACATGACATAATATTTTATGCCACAACCATATGTCTTCGTTTCTAGCCATTAAACAAGTGGTATTAATATAATCCAAATAGAATAGGTTACCTTTTGTCTATTCAATAGTTCTGATCTACCTTCCCGATTCATTAAAGACCTTTTCCTTTTTATTCTCAAATGCAACTCAGTGTCCTGTGTTATTTAGTTGTGAAACACTCAATAGATTATAGTTAAGTCCTTTCACCCAATATGCATTTTCACATCAGATCGGATTATTCAACATTATGGTTCCTTTACCTTCAACCGGACAAGGTGATTCATTACCCATTCTTATTGATCCACCATTATAATATTCAAAAGCTTCAAAAAATTTCTTATCTCCAGTCATGTGGTGAGTACAACCACTAATAATCCAGACATCATTCTTACTAACCTTAGATATGAGTGCATTTTCAACATACCTTTCCTCTTTGTCTCAATCATCCTTCATAGAAAAAAATACCACCTCAATATCTTCATCAGATTCAGTGTCAGTATTATCATCTTTGTTCTCAGCTAGGTAACAAGCCTTCTTTCCTTTGTCCTTGTATTCTCGATTGTCTCTTGTGTCAGATTTTTGGTTGCTTCGGTAATCTCTATCATCACATCTATCAAACTTCCTTTCATAAGTTCTGTCATTACTTCTGTCATCTTTTCTTTTGTTAGGACATCTAGAAACAAATTTCCCAATCTCTTTACAATTAAAGCATACCAGTGGTAATTTACCTTTGTATCTACCTTTGCCTCTCTGCAATCTTCTAGCCATTAGTGCTTCAATCTCATCAAGTTCTTGGTCATCACTATCACTTTCACTATCATTTCTCATAGTGTGTTTATGACTTGATTTACTTATTTTCAAAGAAGATTTGAATGCAGACTCAATAGTTGGTAAGACACTATTGTCAAATTTATTCATCTCAAATGAAATAAGTCTACCAATCAAGCTATCTAGAGTAACATTGTTATTTTCTACTGATCTGATTTCTTGTATAGAAGATACTCTAATAGCATAAACAAGAAGTAAGGTTATGAGAATTTTACTTACCACTTTTTCTTCTTCAAGTACACCTCCTACTCCTCAAATATAATTTACAACCTCTTTGATTCTTTAGCTATACTGAGGGATGTTTTCTCCTTCTTTCATTCTTAGGTCATCAAATTTTCCTCTTTGGCTTTCTTCTTGAGATCTAAACACATTTTTATCTCCTCCATGTACTAGCTTGAGTTTGTTCCACATTTTTTTTTGTAGTGGTGCATGATTTGACATCTTCAAATTCAGCACCGGATAGTGAGGAAGCAAGTTCTATCATCATAGAATTATGTTCATTCTTTTCTCTTAATTGATCAACTGTTGGAGGTCTAGTAGGTAGAACAAATTTAGTATCTAAGTATTGAGTAACATCATTTCCAATACCTGATAGGTGGAGTCTTATCCTACTTTTCCATGATGCAAAGTTGTCCTTGTTCAACTTAGGCACATCCCTCTTGCTCATCTTGTGATATTTATCTTGAGTCTTTAAAATCCCTTTCTTAGCACACAAGCTCTGATACCAATTGTTCGAATAACTGAGATGGGTGGGATGAATCAGTTGGCCTCAAAATTTAATCCAATAATTCAACCAAAAATTTATACCACAAATATAAAACCTCTATTTATCTTCAGTCCTACAAGATGTATGCCTTTTGTGAATCTAACATGTATATACTGCTCGATGATTGTACTATTTATCCTTTCCTTAAGCTTTACTGAATAGAAGTCTATATTTTCTTAACCTTTACCGAAATACAATAAATAACTTACTGTTTAACGATCAATCATGTTTTAGTAATGTGTAAAGAAAAAAATCAAAGCAATGAACCATATACACATTTGACACATGGATTTTTAACTTGGAAACCCTATTAAGGGAAAAACTACCTGGGACCGGTAACCCAAAATTTTCACTCTTCTGAAGTGAGCTCGGTGAAGAACCAACCCTATTAAAGGTACAAACACACTGTTATGTGCAACCTTTTTAGAGTATTTAAAACTAATAGTTTATCACTTGACCTAGCATTCACTATGTTGTCAACAAGACAACCTTTTGATACTCCTTGGGATGTATATCAATATATGGATGGTTAAATCCTACTCTATTAAGAGATTTTTTGAATCAATGGTTAAACTGAAACACTGTATAATATGTTCATAAATACAAATTAATCTTGCAGATGTTCAGATCTATTGTAAGCTCATAATACCTTTCTGATCAATGTTCTCTTCAATTCCTTTGCTCCACTTCTTTCTGCTCGGTGGATACTGTTGTTTCTCTGTTGCTCGGTGTCAGTAGAATTTTTAGTTCTATTCTTCATCTTGTATGATCATATATGTATGAAGACTTCTTATCTTCACCATAATTCTCTTCAACATTCCCTTTTTTCATAATGAATCATTTGTCTCCTTTTATAAACATGATTTCACCGTTCTTGTCCTTCTTGTTTTCTTCGTTGATCACTTCTTGATCCGTAAAGCTCACCATGCTTGCTTTAGATTTATTCCATAAATCCTCGTTTTCTGGAATAAAAAATTCTTTAAATCTCCTTCTTATATTTATCTTTTAATCGATCGATGAAAACAAAATAAACAATCATTTAACTCTAAATATAGCTCCTGCCAGCTAAGTTGTTTTGTCATATCCTAACTTCAGTTCTCAACGGTCAACACTTTAGTTGTGCTCAGTGACCACTGCAAATAGCTTGGGCATCAACTTTAGTTATGTTCAGTGACAATTACAATTAGCTCGGTAATGCTTGTTTGGGTAACATTGTCCTTTGGGTAACACTGTGAACTTCTGTACTCGGGGTTCACTGTCCCTCAGGGTTTACTATCACTCGATGTACATGATTACCGAAGTAAAAAACTTTGTCTCTTAAGATCTTTTACATGTTGTGACAATATGTGCATGAGAAATCATACCATATCAAGTTGACATCAATGAAAATACAATACATTAACTGATTTAATGTCTTGCATTTACTTTTTGCATCTCAGTGATCATCAACTATATATATATATATATGTGTGTGTGTGTGTGTGTGTGTGTGTGTGTGTGACATTTGTACATTGTATATATCGACCTGGACATAGTAGATGTTACTTTTTTTTTAACTCTATTATGGATTTGGCATGTAAGTCATGTATTGATATATATGTTATTATTGTTCATTTTGTTATATATGAAACTTCAAATTTGATCCTTGAATTTGTTGGTTGAATGTTTATGCCTTAAGTGTGTTCTTGTTTCACATGACTTGCGTATATGCATGTGTGTTTCTATAAATTAATGTACTTGTGTGTGTACTTCATGTATATGATTCATAACCTAAATTCATGTGTATGACCTACATGAATGTCTTAAGTGAATTCATGTCTATGCTTCATAATGTATGTACTAGATGTTTTCTCCAGGATAGAAGAAATTGTATGTGTATGATTTTTGTGCTACACATGTTCACATCTATACTTTATGATTTAAGTGAATTAATGTTTGATGTCCTACATTGTATTTAGGTGTATCTTTCATGCTCTATATGTATGCACTCCATGACTTAAGTGAATTTATGTTTTTTGTTGTAATTGTTTTGTGACTGAAATACAAAGTATGAGAGTTTGGTTTTTGTTCTTGGACAGTGGATGTAGGGATGTTTTATGCAATTCTGAGCCCCTTGAGTAACTTCAAACATATAATATTCCTTGGGAAAACCTAGAAAGTTATTGGGGTCTTTGGTGCAGGGTACCCAAGAAACACCAGGCATGGATAGGAGCCTTCATGAGTTCATCTTCACATATTTGTGATCATGGTTAAATCCTAGAGATCAACCATTCATTTTGATTAGATTAGTCTCATTGTAAAGTCAATCCATCTAAGGTGTCTTTAATAATTGTAACCACCCTAATTTGGTCTGCTCTGACTATAGACCCTACTTTCCCTAAGTGTGATCATACCCCCAATTATGTCAAGACAACTCTTCAATTGGCTAGCATAATTCATTCAAATCAGATTTAATCTCCTATGTGATTTAATCACTAAATTTTATTAATCACCTTAGCCAATCAGACCAATCAAATCAATACAAATCAATTCAAATCAATACCTAGCTAAGGTAATTAATTTAAAAGGAATTAAATGGAATCCCTATTATACCTAATCACTTGCAAAAGCCTATCTTCTAGCCTAAATTAATCTAATTAAATATCTAAAGCAATAAAAAGCTTAAATAATTAAATTTCCTATTTTTGAATGAATATATTAATTATAATTCATTTCATTAATATTCTATTTAACCCCTAACCTAACCTATCTCAACCACCTTAACCTTGGGTTCAAACCCATCCCAACCTATTCCCCCCATGCTAAGCCTAAGCCTAATCCTAATCCCATCTTAAACCCCTTCCTAATGATGTCACATTCCTAATCATGTGATTAGGAATCCAACCCACTTGAGAAAGTTAATTTTCTCAAGCTTGACTCTAAACCATCACCCATGCTTCTTAAACACTCACCATGCCTCTTAAATGCTTGCATTTAATGCATATGCCTTCCACCATGCCTCATTAATACCACTTACACCTCATTAATAGTTTTCACACCTCCATTAATGACCCTTGTCCCCCCTCTCTCTCCTCATTTATTCTATAAATAGAATAAGTTTTTTAGCTCAAATGGCCCTTAATTTTCAGAGTTAAAAGAATTGTTATGTTGTTTAGATTATTTGTGAATCCATATTGCATCTTAGATTTGATATTATGGATTGTTATTATCTTCATTTTTAGAGTTAATATGCATGTTTCTTGATCATTTAGATTAGTTTTTTATTCAAATCTTCCATTCTTAGGTTGTATATGTCACTGATTTGTGCATAATCTGAGGGTATGATTATTGCATTCTTCAAACTCCTAGATAGGAAGTAATAGATTGGTTTTAGTGTTTAGATGAAACCCTTTCTTTTTATACTTTTTCACTAATATAATGATCTATTGAAGTGTCGTGTTGTAGATAACAGGTGCACAAATTAACACACATTTTTGGCGCCCACTGTAGGGCTCAATTTCTGACTTTGCCTCATTTTGCATCCATTTTCACTAATTTGTCTTCACAGGTTTTAGGTACAGGCTCATTTTTGGTGATAAAGGCTCACATCTAGGATATGCCCTCACATCACAGAATTTAGGCTCGCATCCTAGATACCTTAGGTCATTTCTGGTAAAGGCTCGCATCTGGTTGACATTTCATTATATCTAGGATACCAAACCACATATGGTAAATTTAGGGTCACATCTGGCTTCTGTTATTGAAAATTGAAAAATCTAACCCTTAAGATTTGTGTGTTTATTGTCTTTGATCTTTTCAAAGCCTAACTCGTGTTTGCAGATTTCTGTTGAAGGCTCTCTTGTTCAAAAAAGTTGGAAAAAAGAATACTAACTTGTGGTTTTACAGGTTGCCAATCCCCCATATTGACTTCTATTTTTGTTATGCTTTCAAAACTAAAGACATTTTCCAATCTCATACTAATTTGACAAGAGGAATATGCTCTTTTCCTTTTAAGGAAAATCAGAAACTCACAAGTCAATTTATGATTTGAAAGGAATTTGGAGTAACTAAACAAGGCAAAAAAATTCACTGTTTAAACTTCATTTTGGGAAAGTAATTGAACAACACAAAGCATTAAATTTTGTGGGATAATTGAACAAATTCATTGTCTAAATTTTGGAAAATAGTAATTGAACAAGCAAATCACCTAATTTTGGGCAAACTGAACAATCAAACTTTGCTTTCACGTACTATGTTTTCATAAAATTAGGAATATTTAAATCGAGCTCAAATAGCTTGAGGGAATGAACATTGATTGGATTGTTTTGGGAGAAAATGACATGGACTAGGAGAGTATGCTCTTCTTCTTTCAAAGAATCAGAGATCTAGAAATCCTACACTCATTAATCCTTTGTATGCTTATTCAACAGTAGAAGGTTTGTCGGTCGAGGAAACAATATCTTGGGAATGACCCAAGTGAGGATAGGTTTTACGCCAATCCTTCCAACTCACTATAAATAGTTTCTTCCTCATAGGCCAAAGCCTTGGGAGACAGAATTGGTTTTGTGCTTGAAATTTTGACATCATTCCTTGAACATGATTGGGTATGTGTAGAGCGGAGCCACTTGAATCTTGCTTGTGAGACTACATGTATTCGAGTACTCATAGGACTATATGCCTCAAATTTTCCTTGTACAATTCTATGGGAGACAGTTTTGAATGGATTACCCCATCATAAACAATGAACTTCATAGACAAAACTACCCGATTCATCTCAGAAAGGGTGATAATCCTTGTGCAAGGAAAAAATTAATTGCCCCAAGACACTCGCCATATCATGCCCTCACTTGCATTTGGAGTAAGCTAATATGGCATCGTGACTGGAGTCATTGCGTGCTTAGTGATGGCCATATTCTGATTAGCATTTGACTGTGTGCCTAAGTCAACAAGCAAGGATTTTCATCCTCTACTTAGAAAATAGGGCATAAGAATGTGTTTGTCCACCCCTAACAATGCAAATCTGCTTGACATATCTGAAAGTTCACTAACAAGATAAATAATCCAAACAAGAAACAAAAATTCAATCCTTTGGCTACATGCCATATTTTTCACTCACTGGAAAGACTCAAAAATAACCTATTATCAGCCAAATTTGCACAAACTTCAAGATAGATCAGACACCAAATTTCTAGAAAAGCACATAGTCATTTTTGGTCATTCATGGCTCACATCTTGTGTGAAAACTCACATGCAGTATACTAGATCACATCTAGTAAATATTGCATCATTTTTAGGGAGAAAAGTTGCATGCTATAAGCTTAGGCTCGCATCTGGTTCTGCAAAAACTCACATACAGAGTGTCGCATCTAGAATAGTGGGCACTTGCATAGTTTCCTCTCAGAGAAAGTTAGTTTATTTGGATACCCTTTTGGCTCATTAGTCTGTCCCTGTTGCTTTTTCTAGTCTCACTACTGTTTTGTCAAAACACTTTTTTAGACATCTACCTTACATGTCCTGTCAGTTTCTCACAATCATTTTCAATATGTGTGGTCTATCCACTTTTCAAAACAACTTGATTCCTAGCTTTCTATTAAGGCATTCTAACCCTTTGACGCTAGAATCATTTACTCCCACCCAAAACTCAAACAAAACTCCTACCTAGATACACTCACTTAAATGATTTGAGACACTACCTGACACTATTGGAAAACTTTGATAAAGTTGAGATATAACTTCATGGTTAGCACAATATGCAACAAGTACACTTCTAAAGAATCAGAAGTACCTCCAAGATTACCACACTTTCAACAAGGAGAAACATCTCGCAGTTCCCTATACAATTTAGACTCTCTGGAAATGGAAAAACCCACTCATGAATGGAGTGCGGCTTTTGAGGAATACGACAATGATAAAAATCAGAAGCATGAATATAGCGATGGTGAAAAAGAACCATACTTTGGCCATCCTTTGTTTGATTCAGATGGTGAGGAAGACATCACTTAAGAAGAATACAATAAACTTAAACAAAGAAAGAAATTCCAAAAGATGTTGGAAAAGATAATTGGCGAAGATAAAGAGAAATAATTTCTCCATCTAGCATCCACTAATGTAAAATTTCCCAACGATTATGATGTTGAACAACTAAAAGAAAAGGAGGTATCAAACCCTATATCTATTCTTTCCAAACAACTAACCTTGATGCAAACTGAGCTTGCAACTCTCAAACAAGAGAAGGCTAAACCCAAGACAAAATACTCTTTGGACTCTATTTGTCCATTTCCTTTTGATAAGAGTATTAATATGGTCACATTTCCTCCCAACATGGCAAGGCCAAAATATGACAAATATATGGGAGAGACTGATCCACATGATCATGTGAGAGAATTTTGTGCTCTAAGCATAGAATACATGCATGAACCTACATACCTCATGCGACTCTTTCCAGGAAGCCTAGGAGGCAACACCATGGAGTGGTTCTCAAAGCTTACACCTAAGGTAAAAAAAAATTGAGGAGTTAATTCAATGATTTATCCAACATTACTCCTATAATATACAGCATGATGTAACTATGATGGATCTGTGCAACACTAAACAAAAGACTGGTGAATCCTTTACACACTTTCTACAAAGGTGGAGGAAAATATTTGCACAGTATTCAAGAGCTATTCCTGAATCTGAGAAAATGGAAATCTTTGTTAATAACTTGGTACCTAAGTTGAACTATGCATTACAAATGCAAGACTCCCCTAGCTTTGACGGGATGATCAAAAATTTCATCCATATCAAAGAAGTCATGGTTAAAAAGGGAGAAATCACTCTCCAAAGTGAAAAAAAAATCTACCAACCCCAACAACAAACCAAAATGGTGGTAACAAAACAAAAACATTGTCAATGATGGAGTAGTAGATGCCTCTAATGTTAATCCTAAACCCGAGGTATTCAACCTAACAAATAGAATGCAAGCAATTAAAGATGCCAAGGTAACAACCTCCATGCCTAAAGGAAACAACAAGAATAACAAAGGTTGGCCATGGACTTCCAAGCCTCAAAGAACATTCACTCCTTTGGGAGAGCCTCTTGAGACTATTTTAAAGACACTATTGGACAACAAGGTTCTCCTGATCCTAGATTCCAAACCATGGGAACCGGAAGTCAAACCAAGATGGTGGGATGACAATTTTTACTGTGTCTTTCAAGAGAACAAAGGACACAAGACTAATAGTTGTCTTAAACTCAAACATGTTATCCAAGACCTTATTGAAGGAGACAAGATCAAAGTGGAAGGGCACACCACTAACAAAGATCATACAACATTTAACAAGCCATTCCCTAACTACGAGAAAGGGGAAGCATCTAAAGGAAAAGGAAATGAAGTGAACTATGCCTACTCTAAAAATGAGAATGTGATCAACATGCTAGACATTAAAACTAAATCAATTAATGTGGTCACTATCAAATTTGTTCAAAACACATCCTCTCAATTAAATGTAGTAATTCAAAGTCAAGCACAGGTCACGATCAAAGGACCCAATTCCTCATCAAAACCAACAACAACTTCCAAAATACCCATTATCACTATCCCCAAGCTAGCGGTAGCAAAACAAATGGTTACTATTCCTGCAACAAAGTATAACTTGGTGGATCAATTACAACAAAAATCTGCTCAAATTTCCATTTTTGAGTTGCTTAAAATCTCCTCAATGCATAGGGAAATCCTTGAACAAGTCCTACATGCCAAAAATGTTCCAAAGAACCTTGATGTGGGAAAATTCCAAGCAATGTTTTATCACATCTTAGTGCCACATTACCTCTCTTTTTCTAAAGAGGATGATAAATCATTGAACCATCCGCATAATCAACCCCTTCATATTGAAGTCCTCATTCATAAATCCCATGTTAGATGTGTATTGATAGATGGAGGCACAAAATTGAATATTTGTACCCTTAATCTAATCAAGAAACTGGGTCTCTCAGAACAGACCATTGATTCTAGAAGAAAAATCACTATCAAAGCTTATGATGAGGAAGAAAGATCCTCTAAAGGTCTTATTGTTCTCCCCATCAGAGTTGGGTTGGTTGAAAGGAATGTAATATGTCAATTTATGGATCTACCCCTGGCTTACAACATACTGTTAGGGAGACCTTGGATCCATGAAATGCAAGCTGTACCATCTACCTTCCACCAATGTATCAAGTTCCCACATAATGGGGTGGAAGTGACAATTCCTGCAGATTCCAATTATACTTGTAACAATATTAAGGCAGGTAGTATGGTCCCACATAACAAGGAAGCTATGGATGAGGTTTCTCCTAAGAATACCAAAGACATGGTTATGAAAAGCTTTGGAAAGACCTTAAAACTTGAAGAAATAGGTATGGGAGAATACAAGCTAGACATGACCTCGTCATTAACAGAACTTCTAGTATCACCAAGATCCTATAGGAAACCTTCCTCCTCATTCACACTTGCTGCATCTCAAATGCCAAAAATTCACAAAACAACTGGCATGGTTAAGGAATCCACCTCTTATGTAGATAACACAAAAGAAAAGGCAATCTTGGCCTAGCTTTATAAGGGAGAACCAAAGGAAGCTGAGGTAAAACATGTACAAATATCCTCAAAAAAGTATGGTAAAGGATATGATCTCCTCAAACAAATGGGATATAAAGGAAAAGGACCTTTAGGAGACAAAGGAAAAGGACTCATTGAACCTGTACACATGGAATTCAGGGACACCAAGGATAAAATAGGGCTAGGTTTCAATAAAAAATCTACAAACCCTTCTTCAAGGGATAGTCTGATTTCTAACAAAGGGAGTGATGAAACAGAAGAAATAGAACTAGAACAATGGTCCTATGAAAGATTATTACATGTCGGTATGGAGAATCCTGAATATCAAGGAGAACACTATATACCAAGATTTGAAGTACCACAAGACCTTCGCATGCCTTTGCTAGCACAAAATCTTTTTCAAGAGGTAGAAGAAACAACATTAGATAATCTAATAGTACCATTGGTCGCAACATCTACTGAAGATAAACCCCAAAAATAGGATTCACATCCTAATTGGGGGCAGTTAGTCATAGTTTTGCATGTCCTTGATTTACCACACTTTGATTTACAAGTGGCTAATAGGGTACATCATGTAACTATTACTGAATTCTTAAACAGGTCTGATGATGAAGTAACTGACTCACATGATTACAAGTGGGATGAGCTATCTATTTCCATGGAGGACATTGAAATAGATATTATTCACATGTTCATAGCTCCATCAACACATAGAGAACATTCTAACACCGCTCCTAATAGTGTTGATATTCCTGAAGCAGAGGAGGAATTCCTTTCCCCACTCATTGATGAAGAAACTGGTATTCTCCTAGACCTAGAAGAAATTTAGAGGCTACAAGAAAGAAGCCTCCATTTACAGAGAGATGAAGATGAAAGTTCCACTAACGAGTCACTAGAGTTCGGTCTACATATAACTAACAATGACTTCGATAATGATGATCTAAATCTTATTGATCTAAACATTGAAGAGGTTAACCTAATAGAACATGTCATGTCATTTAATAGTCTTGATGCTAACATGATGATGCCCTTCCCAAAATATGACTCCTTTTCTTTAATAAACCCAGATCTAATTGATTGGACTAATACAAATCCTGCTCCTATCCTAGACTTCCCTAATGACTACAATTTGGATTTCTATCTAAATGCTTGTGAACCTTACCCTTCTTCCACCATTGCAAGGAGCGTGAACATGTCATAGGAGGATATCTAGTTTCTCAGACACAAATTGAAAAATAAAAAAAAGAAAAGAACTGATGGTGAAAACCACGTTGTGGCAGTGTCAGATTCTAAAAAAGTAAAAACAAAAGACATAGCTAATGGTAAAAACCTCTCAGAGGTGCCAAAGGATGAGATTCTTAATATCCTTTCCAAGCACTTTCAAGAGAAGAAGATCAACTTTTAATGGTCTTACACAGATATGCTTGGGCTGGATCATGAATTGATAATGCACCATTTATCTATAGCTCTTGGGATTAAACCCGTGAAACAAAAACTCAGAAAGATGCATCGTCATGTTGCATTACTGTAAAAGTAGAGCTAGAGAAATTATTGAAAGTTGGATTCATCAGAGTCATTGCTTATGCGGGATGGATCTCTAATGTGGTCCTAGTATCTAAATCAAATAAATCTATCAGTATCTATACAAAATTTAGGGACTTAAACAAGGCATGTCCTAAGGATGATTTTCCACTGCCTAATATTGATATGATCATAGACCTCACAATAGGCTACCAAATGTACTCACTAATTGCTGGTTTCTCAAGCTATAATGAGATTAAAATTTCTCCTGAAGATCAAGAGAAGACCACCTTTACATGCGCATGGGGAACCTTTTGCTACAACATTATGCCATTTGGGTTAAAGAATATAGGTGCCACATATCAAAGACCAATGAGCACTATATTCCATGATATGATGCATAAAAACATGGAGGATTACGTGGATGATGCCTTAGCTAAAACAAAAGAACAGAATACTCATATTGATGACTTAAGAAAGATATTGGATTGTATGGAGCAATTTCAACTCAGGCTCAATCCCAAGAAATCTTCCTTTGGGGTCCAATCAGGAAAGCTCCTAGGATTTATTGTCTCAACAAAAGGAATTGAGGTAGACCCTGGAAAAGTCAAAGCTATACTAGAAATGACTCCTCCACACAACATTAGTCAAATGAGAACATTACAAGGGAGACTCCAGTCAATCAGGAGGTTCATGTCACAACTTGCGGATAGAGTGCAACCCTTTACTAAATTACTACATAAAGGTGTCACCTTCAAATGGGATGGACATTGTGAAGCCAAATTTAGAGAATTAAAAGAGTACCTGGCTACTCCTCCCATTCTTATGGCACCCATTCATGGAAATCCATTACTCCTTTATATTTCAGCTATAGCCACATCACTGGGAGTAATTCTGGCATAAGAGGATGAAACTAAGAAATAAAGAGAAATCTACTACATCAGTAGAACACTGGTCTCCTATGTACTCAATTACAACATTATTGAGAAAGCATGCTTAGCAGTTGTCTTTACATCATAAAAATTGAGACATTACATGTTATCACATATAGTACGGCTCATTGCAAAGATAGATTCTTTGAAGTACCTCCTAAGCAAGAAAACATTAACAGGATGTCTGGCAAAGTGGGTCCTCATTCTGAGAAAATTTAACAACGAATATGTGGACAGGAGGGCTATTAAAGGACAATTCCTCATAGATCAATTAGCTGATTCACCACTCCAAGATGATGAACCTTTAAAAATTGAGTTCCCTGATGAAACAATCATGCATCTAACTGAGTATCCATGGAAGATGTACTTTGATCATTCTTTCACACAACAAGGCTCGGGATCAGGGGTTCTATTCATAACTATTCAAGGCTACAAGATACCCAAATCCTATAAATTGATGTTTCCACGCACAAAAAGCATTTCTGAATATGAAGCATTGGTAAACGGTCTTAAACTCGCTATGGAGTGGAAAATTGTAGTCACACATGTATGGTGACTCCTAGCTCATTATCAATCAAGTCAATGGAGATTATTAGACAAAAGATGAGAATTTTATGCCCTACAAACAATCGGTTAATGACCTAAAGAAGTACTTTGTCTTCATCACATTCTAGCAGATACCCAGAATAGAGAATAAGGCTTCGGATGCTATGGATACCTTGGCATCCATGTTAAAAATGGAAGAACATTAATTCTGCTATGACTTCTTGGTGGAAGAATTATCCTACCCAGCCTTTGATACCCCTTAATACCAAGTGATTTATGCTCTGAATGCCCCAGACCAATCTTGATATGTTAAGATCATTACTTACCTAACTGACCAAACAATTCCCAATGATCTATCCAGAATCAAAAAATGAGTCTTGATTAGGACAACATCGCGTTATGCCCTCATTACTAATAACTTATATAGATGAGGTATTGATGGTACACTTCTTAGATGTTTAGAACATGAAGAGTCAGATCACGCATTAAAAGAAGTCGACGAAGGTGTATGTGGATCACATTCAAATGAATTTTCACTAGCAAAGAAACTGCTCAGAGTAGGCTATTATTGGCCTATGATGGAAGAAGATGCTATCCAATTTTCCAAAACATATCATAAATGCCAAACACATGGAAATCTCATCCATGCTCCTACCAGGGAACTCATACCATTTATCACACATTGGCCATTTTAGTAATGGGCCTTTGACTTGGTTGGACGAATATATCCTAATTCTTCAAATGGACACAAGTTCATCATTACAACCACTGAGTATTTCATGAAGTGGGTCAAAGTCATGCCACTAATCAAAGCCACTGGAAAATAGGTGGCCATGTTCATCTTGAACTACATTATCTATAGATATGGGATACCCTCTTCAATTGTAATAGACAACGGGGGCCAATTTAAAAACCAAGACATTGATGACCTTTGCGCACATTTCCACATCACTCAACATTTCTCATCAATCTATTATCCTCAAGGTAATGGACAGGCTAAGGAATCTGACAATAATATTCTCAAGATCTTACACAAAACTGTGAGTAAGTCTGGCAGAGACTGGCATTTACAACTAAATCTGACACTTTGGGCCTACAGAACAAGCATCATAACACCAACTGGAGCCACGCCATTTTCCCTAGTCTATGGAGTGGAAGTAGTACTACCTATTGAGGTTGAAATCCCATCTTTGTGGGTATCTTTACAAGGTCTTATTACTGATTAACAATACCACGTCGATAAGGTGAATGCACTAGAATTACTTGATGAGCGCCAGAAACAAGCGTTTGATCATCTGAAGGTGTACCAAGCACAAATGTGCAAAGGATACAATAAAAAGTTCAAACCAAGAAAATTTCAAGTGGGGGATCTCATCCTAAAGGAGAATCCTAAGAACCAGCCTAACAGAGTACAAAAAGGAAATTTTGAACCTAATTGGTTGGGACCTTATGTTATCACTAATACTTTTGGGACTGGAGCCTATCAACTAGCTACACCTAAGGGAGACATCCTTCTGGATCCTATCAATACTTTACATTTGAAGCAATTCTATGGTTAATGTTTGGCTAGCAAAGACTATACAGTGAAAAACTCAGAAAATACCAAAAACATCATAAAATTGATCTTGAAGAAATCCAAAAACAATGGAAAAAGTCTTGAAGAAAAGGTATCCTTGGTGAAAACCTAGCAAACAGGTGCCTAGATACTACAAAAAAATTCAAAAAAAGCAAAAATAGCAAAAAAAATGAAAAAGATAAAAATGCCTTGATGAAAACCTGGTAAAACGGGCATCTTGGTAGCAAAAAGAATGAAACATTTTGTCAAGTGGTGAAAACCTGGAAATCAGGTGTCACTTGTATTCTACACTCCATCTATCAAAAGTATTACTGATACTACGCCTTCCCAATTACACCTGTGCTATGGGATGACTCTGTGTCCTTACAAATGTCCTATCCTTGCTTGGGATTTGTCTACATTTCTATCTTAGGAACAAATCATTCTGCACTAGGGCATCTTTGCTAGCATGTTAGGTTGCATCTGCTAGGTCATCCTAGGAGGGTTTGTCTTGTGACAAAATGCTTCTCAATGGTTGCACAAAACTGTCACTATCACGAAATGAGGATGTATCTTTGACAAACCACCTATCTAGCAAAAACATTGCACTAACATAAATGGTGTTCCTAAGCACTACATTGGATTGCGAATAGAGACAAGGTTATACACAGACATGGAATACATGTTTCTTAAATTCCATATTTTGATTGATGAATCTCCACTGCACTTGACAAATGAATCAATAGTGTTTCTCAATACTACTTAAAGCACAATTTGATCTTGGTTTGATTATAAATATTTTATGTTTCGATGATGCTTTAACTATGGGCATATAAGAAGTTATGAGTTTTCTTTGATTGATTCTCAATTGATGGTTGTTATGTCTTCTGGGTTGCTCCATGACATCTGCACAAAGACAAAGAGTCACAAGGATGAGGGGCATAACATTTTCTTGGTTTTCTGCGTATGGTGATTATTCCAAATGATCCTATAAATTTAACCTAACTTGGATATTTGTGGTAAGAGTTTCCAACATGAGTGGATAGCCGCATATATCTCGATCTTTGTTATGTGTAAACTACGGTGAGGTTGAAACAATTTCCTTATTTGTTTTCTAAAAACTCAAATTCTCACTAAGGTATACGAAGCATAATGTACCCACAGATATGAATTTTCAAGGTCATTGCGGGTCCAATATCTTACCCTACACAAAATCTGATATAGTAAAAGGAAGGTGACTAACTTGTCATCCTAGATTTTATGCCTTTATGCCTAAGTCTATTTCTGACATTGCATCCAATAAACATAGTATTCATACTTTCATAATATCAATGGGTATTAGTGATGGTTGTACTATCAGGTGGTATCCATTCTGAAAAGAGCCCAATGATGATAAAAAACCTACAATATCTGTAAATGAGTGAAAAGTCCTCAAGAGTCTACATATAACTACAGTTAGGGTTTGCATGATTCATTTTTGAAAGAAACAAAAGCATAAGGAATTTTAGCTCAAAATGATTTGAATTTTCTTCTAAATCCAATTTAATTACATCAGTTCAATATTACTGATATTCATATTGTTGCACATCCATAGCATACATTTTGCATTCATAAAATAAGACAGAATAAAAATACAAAAACAAAGCATTTATGCATTGCATTTATTTCTACATCCTAAAGTGCATCCATATATTTTTATAACTCCAAAAACATACATTTGCATATCATTTAAAACATGCTTTGAAATACATTTATATCAATGATAAATCCAAACGCATAAATGATGTCATCATCTTAAAATCTAACTCATCATAAAACCAAGATAAAATCACATGTGCAACAACATATATCAAAGGAAAGAGAACTCATGAAACATGTGAGAATCAAAAATAACTACATCAGATATATGTATCAAATCATGGTACAGATTAATAAATATGGTGCAAGACTACACAAAGAGTATTAGGGTATCCGGATGAATCAGATATACATGTATAAATGTCAATGGTACAAAAGAATGATCCTACAGGGATCCAAATATACAATATGATCTCACAAAAATGGTATAAAAAGTTATCTCATGTCTAACTCCCCGCTCTCCCTGACAGGGATTTTTTTAGTGGCGATTATTCGCCAATTGGCGAATATGTCCCAATCGGGCTATAGAAATTGGCAAAAAAAAACACCGTATACTAGTTGACCGGTTCACCCAGATTTTATAAAATAGTCATATTATGGTCGGAACGTTCGCCACTATGATTACACAATTTTAGTTTGGTACTCGGGTTCTTCGTCCATATTTCTCTTTAATGTTTACTCTTATTCGCCACGGAATTAATTAAGTGTCTCTTTTGACGATCATCATTCGCCAAATGTGTGTGAAGCCGCTTAGCCGATGGAAAAGGCCAATTGTAAATTGTAATTAACAGTGACAAGACATCAATATAGTAATATAATATCTACTGCAACTTAAGTGATACACGCTAGACAGAAACGTGTCACCATTTCGGACACTTGAACAATGTCGAGGCTTCATTCCAGATGTTTGGTCCCAAAATAAACCTTCAACCATTGATATATTATCATCGGACGGTAGTCTAAATCATGTAATTAATAATCTATATGTAATTAATGTTTATCATTTAAATAATCCAAGCTTTGTTCATTTTAAATTTTAAATTTTTGTCTATAATCTACATGTAATTAATGTTTATCATTTCAATCATCTGAGCTTTGTTCATTTTGTATTGGTAATAATAATAAGATATCTTTCGGCTTATTATATATAGTTATAGATAAACTAAACTGCAATGATATTGGTAACTGTCGATAAAAAACTGTCAGAAATCGGCTATACAATTTGGGAAGTGGTGTGTGGTTAGTGGTAGCGTACTAGTGAGAGAATGTCGCTATCACTGACATGGCATTTAATTCTTTCTGGGTACACTGTACTCCGCAGACAACTTACCTTGATACGTGTCAACATTCTGGTGACTACCTCGACAATTCTTCTTCCTTCAAGAAATGTTGGCCGAAATTAAACCTCAGCCATTGATCTTGGATCATCAGATGGTCTGAGTTCTCAAATAATACATTTAACATTTAACTTATTTCCCATCTTTTGAAAATATCCATACCAACTATAACTTTCTGAAAACCATTCGCCATAACAAATAAATTAATTCAATTATTTGGAAAATAATTTTGCCATTTTTTTATAAAAAAGGTATCAGTTATTAAAATATTCGCCAACCAATATCCATATTTCAAAACATAATTCGCCATCAATATTAATAATTTTATTAAAAACAAAAATTATAATCACCATTATTTTATAAAAATTGGCTAAACTATTAAAAAATTTGCCACCAAATATCCATTGATTGACGCATAATTCACCAACACTATTAATTTTTTTTTCACCCAAATGACATGTGATTCGCCACAATTTTATAAATTTTGGGAGGGGGGGTTCCTTAAAGTTATCCCTGTTCCCTGATCTATTGGAGGAGGAGGTGGTACAAATGGAACTACTAGTGGTGGTATGGCCCCCTCTGACTATTGGGACAACTGTGAAAAGGACATAGCTCTCTACCCCTCTGGCACTGCCGCATGATAAAGAGAATAATAATGTGTGGCTCTCTAGCCCTGGTGAATAGCGATACGAGCCTATGTATCTCTCTTGACTCTAAGTCTCTCTAGCTGCGTATCTTTCTCTGCTCTAAGCCGCTCAAGTTGTGCATCTCTATCTGCTAATAAAGAATCTATTTTAATGAGCCTGGCCTCTAATTTTGTAATACTCACCCTGAGCTACTCTTGCTCTTGCTCACACTGAGATAAGGGATCTCCATCCCTACTAGAATCCTACCCTGAGGGCCTATCCTTTGACCTGTCCTATGGCCTCTGCTACTGTTGCTACTATCTTTGTTGTCTCTACTACTTCTCTATAAGTAAAGGCCCTGGATCCATCCTAGGGGAAACAAATCTAAACTGGGTGCGCCAACCCTCTCCACTACCACTCGCCACCTCTCCAATCCCACCTATGACTCCTCCACCCCTGTCATCTCCGCCATCATCCCCATCATCTGGAGGAGGACATCTACCATCTCTACCTCCATCTCTACCTCCATCCCTCCCTCCATGTCTACCACTATCTCTACCACCGGTGCCCCTATCTCTCTGGGCTCCTCCTCGGCCTTTGACTGGATGATCCTGTGTAGGATCGTAATCTAATAGGTCCTCTATCTGAGGGACTGCCTCTGTTGGATCTATAAATCAAGGAATCAGGTACTGTCTTATCTCTTCTAGGTATCCTGCAGAATAGCCTACATTAGCTACATCTGGCTGAAGATCCCATGGCACAACTACCATCTCTGCCATAGCCCTCTACATAGTCTCATATCCAAATTGTCATCCCCATAGTGGCTTCTCATTGCAAATCCATGTATATACTGTCAAGTCGTGACATCGGCCCTGTAATTGACCGTACTACCACAACACCTGTGTCACTAAGAACCTCACAATAACATATCCGGTCCTGCCAATGAGGTACATGCTCTGGAGAAATATGGCATCTGCTACCTATCTAATACCCACTCCTCACAATCCGCCATATCACTGCAGTAATATCATCCAATAAATAGCGCCAGTACTCCACCTTTCCCAGATGGGGCTGCTAAATCCAACTGGCATACATAAATACATAAGGCTTCTCTAGTGCTCGCTACCTGTCTACTATCAGTTGTGTCACTAGAATGTGCTCCCAGGCCCATATCTGAAGAACTAACATACCCACTGTCATGCTCTAGGTATGATGGTGCATGATCTCATAGAGCTCTCTGTACATGTGTTCCAATATGCAACTACCCCATGCAAATCTCCATCTGGCCATAACCATCTACTCTAACATATTGACCTATCCAACCATGAATCTGTGTTGTCCTTGGTCGGGCATAAGGATGCCTCCGATCAAACTAGCCAAGTAGATAGGAAGACTCTCATAGTGATCACACATGTAATCCCATGTCATATATCGCCGCACAATGCTATCATCCTGAAAGAATCACCAGGCAGTAACAATGGATGTCGCTGATCTAGAATCAAACTGGACCTCTCGATCTATCATAGGTACTCTCAGGATCTACCATACATCCTTCGATGTAATGGTCATCTTTCTAGTAGGGAGATGGAAGGTGTTGTACTCTGGATGCCATCTCTCGGTAAGAGCAGTCAACGACCCCCGATTTACCCTAATGTCAGGTAAATCCCCTAGTGCAGCTAGACTGACACAAGCCACTAACTCTCGCTCGTCTACAATCAACAAACGTAACAAAGAAAGCACCCGGCTAGGATATGGGCTCCGGAATGAAACCACCTCAAAGGGGAACTATTCAAAAACAAAAAAAAACAAGGAGATAGTTGTTATAGAAACATTTAGAATCAGCGATCTATCTAAGAAAGTTACAAAAACAACCTATCAGCTAAGTGTTTCCATGGTCATCAAGATAAAACTTGTCAAAATGAGAAGGTAACTATGTTGAAAACCATAAATGACCCTATTTTTATAGGGTGCGATCCTCTTTACTGGATGTGATCCCCAATTTCTGGGATGCGATGGGGAATCCAAGACACAACCCTATTTTCACAGGATACAACACCAGATGCCGCTTGTGACCCTATTCTGATAGGGTGTAGCAAAATTCAACCAAATTTGACCAAAAATGACCTAGAAGGGTGTGATCCTAAATTTACTGGATGCAACCCGAGAATTTGGTCAAAGACTAGAAATGATACAGGATTGACCAGGTGTGACGCAAAACACCATATGCAATGCAGGACTAAAATGACCATATCTTGCACAAAAATACATAAAATTGAAAACTGGAAATTTTTAAAGGTAGGTTTTTGACGACTTACTGGAAGTGGATAGTCAACTAGACGCTGATATCAACGACCGAGCTTGAAATGATGCCTGTGCATGGGGACCACCATCTTCTCTGCATAGCTCTCTGAATTGCCAAGGTTGAAAGTGAAAATGAATAGTAAAAAAATGATTGAGATATATATTAGACTTTTTGAGCTATTTAGGAGTTACAAAACTCCTCCTAGGCAACTAAAACTCTATTTTTGTTCTCTTTTGATCAATTGGGAACCAAATCAAAGGTGCTTACACCATTTTACATAGTATATTACAACTTTTGTGACCGCGCCTGCAAATGCAGAATCACTCAGTATGTTCCAAAATTCAATTTTCCAAACATCAAAATTGCACATTGCATCAAAAATATTGGTCTAACATCATTTTATTAATCTCACCACTCACATTTTCATGTAATTAACTTGGTACCCTTGTTTTTTCTCTAAACACGCCTTCATTTCTTCACTTCTTCTAATTCATTCTTTCTTGACCTAACCATTCCATGCAAGTGATATGTTCTTTCAATAGATGGATTTTATTCTTTTTCCTTTTATTTCATTCCTGAGGGGGCATGATCACACTATCATCAATCAAATTCTTGCTTGAAACAACATTAAAAAAAACTTCATTATCAAACAACTAGGGGCATGATAGTTTCCTTGACTAAGTCAGAACTATTGGATAGAAAACTTTGGTTCTCATAAGCTGGATATCTTGTGTTTCCTCATTTTAAAATATTCTTACTAAGCTCTTGGCAGCTTAATACTGACTTTGGATGAAAACCAAGTTTGGAATCAGTATTATCAATCTTTGGGCGACAACCAAGTTCAGGATTGGTATCTTTAAGATCTTTTATTGACCTTTGTACAACAACCAAGTTCAAATTCAATTCTATCAGTTTAGTTCAATCAAGTGTGAGACTGATCTCATCAGACATTTCATTTGGTCATGATCAAAATTCTCAATCTTTCTGAAATCAAACATCAAAAAATTTCTTTGAATCAAATGCGCTTTTCGCACATCTATTCAAAGAGGGACAAATGTAACCTCCCTAATTTGGTCTGCTCTGATTATAGACCCTATTTTTCCTAAGTGTGATCATACCCCCAATTATGTAAAGACAACTCTTCAATCGGCTGACATAATTCATTCAAATCAGATTTAATCTCCTAAGTGATTTAATCACTAAATTTTATTAATCACCTTAGCCATTCAAACCAATGAAATCAATACAAATCAATACCTAGCTAAGATAATTAATTTAAAAGGAATTAAATGGAATCCCTATTATACCTAATCACTTGCAAAAGCCTATCTTCTAGCCTAAATTAATCTAATTAATTGGCTATAGTCCTAATTAATTATCTAAAGCAATAAAAAGCTTAAATAATTAAATTTCCTATTTTTGAATAAATATATTAATTATAATTCATTTCATTAATATTCCCTTTAACCCCTAACCTAACCTATCTCAACCACCTTAACCCTGGGTTCAAACCCATCCCAACCTATTCCCCCATGCTAAGCCTAATCCTAATCCTAATCCCATCTTAAACCCCTTCCTAATGATGTCACATTCCTTATCCTGTAATTAGGAATCCAACCCACTTGAGAAAGTCAACTTTCTCAAGCTTGACTCTAAACCCTCACCCATGCTTCTTAAACCCTCACCATGGCTCTTAAATGATTGCATTTAATGCATATTGTATGCACCCTAAAATGCTCACCTAGATTATGGGCCTCATTTATCATTTTATCATTTTATCAAATTCCTGAATCAGTGCTTTGCAACATTTTAATTCAAATTAATTTCCTTGATCAAATTGTAATTAATTCAATTATTTCAATATTTCCTAAGGTTTTATCATTTTTATTTAATTAAAAGATTTAATCTCCTTTTTAATTAAATAAAATTCATCTTATTTAATTAAATTAAATTCCTCCCATTTAATTAAATAAAATTCTTCTAATTTATTTAATTAAAAGAAAACCCCTCTTTTAATTAAATAAATAAAAATCCCCTTAAAGCACTTTATTTGATGAAAAAGGAAATAAATTAAATAAAAATCTTTTTTTTGTCACATCTTTCTAAGTGGTGGGCTTTTTGCTTTTAATGAGCACATGGATCAACCAAGATTTAATCTCCACCATTGTTCATTTCTTTTTTCCTCTTAATCTCAACCGTTCACTTTTCTTTATAAGGAGCCCTCTCCTTCTCATTTAGGGATCCCACTTTTATTGTATTGTTATGCTGTAGGTTTGGAGAGCAATTTTGGAGGAGAATTTGAGCACTCAAGCTTAGATATTGCAACTTCTCTATCTTCTTGTCTTCTTCTTCTTGCATCCATGGATATTCATGTAGATTAGATTCATATTAGATTAAATTC
>MU225922.1:98057-115205 GCA_018584345.1 Thuja plicata
GGTGTACTTGCAAGGGCACAACTAGGTCAATCTAAGGGCCTCCATCACAAACCTTTGCACTCCATGACTAGGGAGCTATGAGTCAATATTTGAGGCCTCATTCTTGAGCAACCTTGGATGGAATGACCCATAGAAGTGTGACATATTTTAAGCACACATTTTTGGCGCCCACCGTGGGGTAGATCTAGCCTCATATTTCATTTTTCTTGCAAAAGCTGATGTTTCCATTCGTATGACTCTGTGACAAAAATTCGCGTGATGTTTTTCTTAAAACGGCATGAAGTTTTGCCAATCTATGCAAAATTTTGCGCAATACGTGGATCTTCATCTCGCGGCTCTGTGCGAATTTTCATGCGGACTCTGACACCAGGCAGTGATCTAACATTATTTATTGTTTTTTACATTTTTTTGTTGTCTGTGTGTTTCTTCATGCAAAATTTCGCGAATCTTCATGTGGCTATTTGTGAATCTTCGCGTGGTACTCTAAGAATCTTTGCACGAGATTTCACACCAGAGATCTAATTTTTAATGCTATATTTTATGTCTTTGATCTCTAACCACTAATGTTTACTATTTTTGGTGGTTTCTAATTTGCTTTTGATGTTGCTATTGCTGATTTGGACTTGCGTGGGTAAACAACAAAACATTCGCATTGCTTTAGACTTGAGGTATTTTGTTGCATCTCTATAAAATTTGGATTTTGGAAATAAAAATGAACCTCTCATGTGTTTAGCTTGAGTGTTTTCTTTCTTTCATAGATCACATTTCCAATTGGTGCTATAAAATTTGAATGTAGATTTGCTTTCTTGCATATATGTTTCACATAGTAATTAGGCCCTATGAACACTATTTATGGCAATCTTGATAGAGTGGGCTTCATTCGCTTGTTTTACATGCGAAGCTCTTCTTGACGATAGATCCCCTTGTAGGTAGGGAAGGATTTGTTATTATCTCACTTGGTTTAGTCTTCAACTTTGATTGGTACTTTCTTTCTTGAGATTGGTGGTGATTTTTGTTGATATACGAACCTTGGGTGAGGTGATTTTAAATTAGTGGGTCAATTAATCTTGCTTTCTATGTCTGGGTGAGGTGAAGAGGCTAGCGGATTATGCTCTTTTCCCTTTTGGGAGAATTAGAAACTTGGAACCCTTGAATCCGAACCAAGTCCCCATATGGTTCATATTGTGAGTCTTTCTTGTTAGAGAGGGTTAACCATAGTGGACATTCCCTTTATTGGGTAAACCACGTGGATGGAATCTCAAGTGGTAATAACCATTTTTTCCATGGTAGCAACAACTGCTATATAAATTTCCTTGTAGAAGAAATCTCCATGGGTGTAGTTTCTTGTTGGATTGTCAGATCTCCTCAGCATCTTCTGATTGATTAAATTCTTGGACTGTGTCAAAACCTCGGTGCGTCAGGATTGGATTTCACCCACTTGAGATTGTAAAAGTTGCAGAGTCAAACCATTACTAAGAACCATAATGCAACAAAAAATTTATTCTCTAGGACTATGTGCGTGATTGGAAAACATTTTGAGAACATACACAAGTAGAATTTTTAGGGATTAGAAATACTATGTCACTGTTCTTGTTCATGCGCAATGTTGCTTTGTCCCTTGCTCATTGTTTGAAGACAAATGTTTTCTTGAACTCCCTAATTTTTGTTCTATGTGCTTGATTCATGAGGAAAATCTGTTAATGCATCTAGTTGGTCAATTTAAAAAGAACAAAACTGAGTTCCGGTTCCTTTCTATTTGAACCCTCGCATGAGAAAATTGTTTCCTCGCGCGGCTCATTGTGTTTCCTCGTGTGGCACTGTGAGAATCATCGCATGATATTTTTCCAACTTGATGTCAATTTGTTGTCATCATGTCAGACCAGTTATGTTTTTCTCACGTCAGACTGCAAAACTTCACGCGTTCCTATGGTAATCTTTGCGCGAGCAAGCATTCCGTCACGCAAATCTATCCTCTGTTGCTAAAATAGTGAGCTATTTTCTGTCATTATCAACTTTATTAGCCTGTTGTCCTATCATTTTCTAGTTTCCTTGGTTGATATAGGTCAGATTAGGCAACTTACCCCATTGTTAGAAGCTTGTTTAGCTTTGGATTCTTGCATTTTGACCTCTTGAATTAGTAACCTTTGATTTTACAAGTAACCTTGTTTGGAGTTGGTAGGCTAGAAACCATCCTTGTTGAAAAGATAAACCTTTAGATTCTTTGATAACACACTTGGAGAGTTTTGGTAATCTCTTGTCCATCCACTTTCATATATTCAAATTCAATTAATATAACTCGGGTAAGATCATCCTCCTTATCCATATGTGCTAGGATACTTATCTGAAACATGGGCACCTCTGTGGTAGTCTTGGCTTATGCCTCTTGCAAATTCTATCTTATCACCTCTTTTGGACAAGTTAATGCCTTTACTATCCTAGTTTGATACCAACATCTCTTAGGGTCATCCTATAAGCTTTTAATTTTTCTTTCATGCCAGTTACAACAAGATATCAAGTAAATCAAGTAAAACGGCCTCACGTGGTCTTCAACCAGTTACCCTTAGTACAAAATTGCCAAAAACATAAGGAAAAAGAACCCATATTTGATCAATCACCCAGTAACAACTTGGAAATTTGGTTTGATTCCAAGAGTCACCTTAGTGAGTTGGGTACCCCCTTAGCATCTTCTCACTCTTCTATGGATATGAGTTACACAATGACTCAGAGAGAGAGAAGACATGGATAAATGTCTTGATGACATATTTGCAAAGCATAGAGATGTTATTTCATTTGGCAGTTCCTCTCATAATAGTCGGCTAGTCTCACCCCTTATCACAATAAGATAGCTAGATGCACACCAAAGGGCTAAGAGAGATAGAGAGGTAAAATACAAGCTTATGAAGATGAGTTATCACAACATGAGGACCAAGGAGATGAACTTTATGACACTCATGTTAATGCAACCTATACCAACAATTTGTTTTGAAATTCAAGACCAAGTTCACCACTCAAGAAATATTCAGGATACATGAGTGAAAGATTCAAGAGGATTGAGCATGGAAAGAAAGCCTTCCTAGATGAACAAGCTGCAAAGGAAGAATAAATTAGACTCCTAGAGTTGGAGAGACAGACTTTGGTAGAAATGGAAAAGAAAGCCTTTCAAGAAGAGAAACATAGGCTCTTGGCTCAGTGACTCAATGACCAATTAAATAATATGTGTGTTAGTGGTGGAAACAACTCTCCTCCATCCACTCCTCCTGAGACTCCATGTAGTGGAAGACATTCAAGAACACCCTCACAATCTCCTAGCTCTAGAGGAAGAAGGGATTCTATACATGATCATTATAGGAGACAAACACCTCCTAGGAACTCAAGGAAACCTTCACAACATGCTCATCATGGTTCAAAATATGGGGGTAGTAGCTCAAATTTTGACTCTAGCTCCCAAGACCTCATGAAAATGCAACAAGATCCACTTTTCCAACAGGGTGTGGAGAAATATTTAGAGAAAAAAAAGATAAGTTCCTAGAGAGTTTGATAAACAAGGGTGCTAGAGTCCCTTACAACTTTGATGTGGACAAAAATATTAAGAAGCAATGACCATCTCAAGAGGAAGAGCTCAAGGAACTTAAGATCATGGTGGAAAAGATGATGGCACCTAAGAATTCATTTTCACTAGATTCAATTTATCCTAATCCTTTTGATAAGAGTGTTGACATGAAAGAGTTCCCTAGAAAGGTTAAAATTCCTCAATATGAAAAATATGATGGAAATGGAGATCCACATGATCATGTGCACCAGTTTTATACCACAAGTTTTGAGTTCCACCAAGATGACTCATATCTTATGATATTATTCCCAAGGATTCTAAAAGGTCAAGCAATGGAATGGTTCACCAACATAACTCCCCCCGTCAAGACTTTCAAAGAGCTTGTTCATAGATTTGTTTAACACTTTGTATACAACCTTTCAAGATCAATCACTATGTTGGACTTATGCAATTTAAAACAAAGTCAAGGGGAATCCTTTGTTTCTTTCTTACAAAGGTGTAGACGACAGTGCTCTTGATATTCTAGAACCATTCCTAAAAATGAAAAGATTGATATCCTTGTTAGCAACTTGGTTCCTGAAATGCGGTATGAAATTAGAAAAATGGTTTTTGAGTCCTTTGATACCATGGTTGAAACCGCATGTAGGATTGAAGATGTTTTAAAAGAGCAAGGAATTTTGACCAATCATGGAAACAACAATAACAATGGTCAAAACAATAACTCTAACAAGGATAAGGGAAGGAACTTGCAATGGAATAAGAACAAACAAGTGGTTAATGATGGAGTTGTGGACTCCTCCCAACACAAGGATCAAAATGTGCTTCATTTGTCTAGTGTTGTTCAAGCTATGAAGCTCAACACATCTAATCAACAAGAGAGTAATCCAAGATACCAAGATAAGCCTAAGAGAGAAAGACGTCAATTTGCAAAACTTGGTGATTCATATGAGGATATTTTGAAGATGCTCATTGCCAAAAATGTTGCACATCCTCAAGATCCTGCAAAATTTCATATACCTAATGTTAAGCTGTATTGGTGGGATGAGAAGACCTTTTTCATATTTCACAATGGTATTGGACATAACATTGAAAACTGCTACAAACTCAAACATATTATTCAAGGTCTCATTAAGAATGGAAAGATTAAGGTAGATGGATTGAACACTAATGCCGGTCATAAGGCATTCAAGGAACCTTTGCCCAAGTATGAGAAGGGGGAAACCTGTAAAGTTAAGAATGGCAAAGTTGAGATAAACTACACTACACAGATGCGGAGAATACTATCAACATGCTTGAATTTGTAAAAGAGAATGTCAATATGATGAGGGGTAGAGATCCCTATGGTTATGATCTAAATGTGGACTCTCCTCCTATCTTTGATGAAGAGCCCATTGTGGTGCTAAGGGGTCCCAAATCTAAAGCGTTGTCCCAAACTCTTAATGCTATTACAAGAAGTCAAGGTCTCGTTGTCATTAGATGACCCAATTCCAGTCAGTCAAGTAAACCAAAGCAAGTGTCATCCAAGAATGTCACCTTAAAGCCAATAGTTAACCCAAAGTCAATCTATAGTCTTGTTGATCATTTTCAAAGAACCCCAGCTCAGATTTCAATCTTTGAGCTCTTAGAGTTGTCTCCAAGACACAAGCAAATCCTTGAGGATGCTTTACGCACGACGAACGTCCTCAACAACTTAGATGTTGATCAATTCCAGAACATGGTTAACCACATTGCTATCCCTCATTACCTTACCTTTTTGGAGGATTATGATAAAGCCTTGAGCCACCCACACAATATTTCTCTCCATATTGAGGTCATAATCCACAGAACATGTGTCAGGTGCGTGTTGATAGATGGGGGTGCTGGGCTAAATATTTGTTCATTTAGTTTGTTGAAAGAGTTGGGTTATTTTGAAGAGGTTATAGATATAAGGAAAAGGATTACTATCAAACCCTATGATGAGGAAGAAAGAACTTCCAAGGGGTTGGTCGTCCTTCTTGTTAGGATTGGCCCTGTTGAAAAGGATATCTTATTCCAAATAGTTGATGTTGGACCCCTTGCATATAATATTTTTCTTGGTAGACCATGGATTCATGATATGCAAGTAGTGTTGTCTACCTACCATCAATGTGTTAAGTTCCCCTACAATGGAACAAAGGTTTGTATACCTGGGGATAACACTTTGTCTGTTAACTCAATTTCAGTAGGGGTCATGTTCCCCTCAATAGAGAAGCATAATATTTTGATGCAACTTTAGCTGAGTGCAAAGGCAAGCTTAAGTCAATAAACCTTAGCATGGGGGGGTATCAACTCAACTCCCTCACAACACTACCAGTTTTTCCCAGGTCTTATGGAAAGCCTTTACAAGAAAAGAAACCTTCCTCTTCAGCTATGACTTTATTTGGCACATTTGTAGAATCCTCGGTGCCTATCCAAGATGAGAAAGAAGAGACATTTTTTAGAGGCTAGATCTATAGAGAAGAAAAATACATGCGCAATGAGAACTTCTCTCCCTCTCCTAAGGCTAATGGAAGAGGGTATTATTTCCTCAAAAAGATGGGCTATCCTAGACATGGACCTCTTAGTTACAGATTAGATGCTAGAGTTGAACCTCTTGATCATGCTCTTTTTGGATGCAAGTCTAAGAAGCCGGTTGGCCTAGGATTTGAGAATTATAAAAAGCACACTAATCCTATCTTTGAGGCATCGGATAGCGATAATGAACCATAACATGTTCCTAATATGAAAAACTAGCAAGACATGTGTGAATATTGGGTCCCTTCGACTAATCTCCTTTGGGGAGATTCTGATATTTCGGCCACCCATGTGTCAGTTGCAACTTTAGAACAAAATGAATCAGACATCGAAGATCCTCATAGAGAACACCAACAAAAAAATCTTGCTCATTTAATGGAAAGGGAAGGTTTTACCTTTGATAAAATGAAACCTTCCACATCAAGATGCCCAAAACCTTCATGGTGTAAGCATCCTAGTCGTAGTTCAGACACAAGCTCATATGAGTATGAATGAGACTCCTTCTCTGATTATTCCACAGTTGATAGAGATATTTATGTTATTCACACTTATAGTTCTCAACTCAAGGTAGCCAATGAGTCACATGTAGGATTAGAGGATTTTAACTCTCATGTTGCCTTAGTGGATGATTCTTTGTTTGTTACGACGAATCCTGATTTGGGTAGTTTAGAAGGATACTTGACAGACTCTGAATCTTCAATTGCCAGCGATAATATCATTCACATTTATAACCTTGAACCAGTCATTGACTTTCCTCTTATTCATCCTGACCTCATTGATTGGTCCCAACGCTATCAAGAACCTAAGCTTTTGACATTCCAAAATGATTGTGAGATAGCCTGTTACCTAAATGCCATTGAACCTGTAGTCTCTTCCACTAGTGAACCAGCTACTAGTATGAAAAAACTAGACATCAAGTACCTTAGTCACAAGATAAAAAGAAAATAAAATCAAAAGAATAGGAGTTTTGATGGCAAAAACCACTGTGTGGCGATATCAGAACCGAATAAAGTAAAAAGAAATGACATATCCAAGGGTGAAAACCTCTCTAAGGTGCCTAAGGATGAGGTACTTGATCATCTCCCTAGCCACTTTCAAGATCGATCTTCAGTGCTTATTGAACCAACACAAGCAGTCAATTTTGCTACAGATGAGGCTCCACAAATAGTACACTTGGCTGAGTCTTTGTTGCCACAAGAAAAAGAAGCTTAGACTAAGTTCTTACAGACAAAGAAAATCAACTTTGCATGGACTTATTCAAATATTCCAAGGTTGGACATTAATCTTATCATGCATCACTTGTGTATAGCTCCGGGTGTCAAACTAGTTAAACAAAAACTGAGAAAGATGCATCCTCACATAGCTCTTCTAGTCAAAGTGGAATTAGAGAAACTCCTTGGTGTAGGATTCATAAGATCTATTGCCTATGTTGAATGGATATCAAACATTGTACCAATTTCCAAACATGACAAATCCATTTGAGTTTGCATAGATTTTAGAGATGTCAATAGAGCATTCCAAAGGATGATTTTCCACTTCCCAATATAGACATGATAGTGGATATGATTGCAGGTTATGATATTTATTCCTTGATGGATGGTTTTTTTGGGTCCAATCAGATTAAGATAGCTCTTGAAGATCAAGAAAAGACCATATTCACTTGTGCATGGGGTACCTATTGTTGGAATGTTATGCCCTTTGGATTAAAAAATGTAGGAGCCACCTGTCAACAAGCTATGATAACCATTTTTCATGACATGATGCATAAAAACATGGAAGATTATGTGGATGACACCTTGGCCAAGTCTAAACAAAGAGACACACACTTAGATGATTTAGAAGTCATTCTAGATCACATGGAACAATTAAAACTAAGGTTAAATCCTAAAAAGTGTACATTTGGAGTGACCTTTGGAAAACTACTCAGATTCATTATTTCAGCAAAAGGAATAGAGGTGGACCCTGAAAAAGTCCAAGCAATCATAGATATGCCACCTCCTAGAAACATTAGTCAAATGAGGAGTCTTCAAGGATGTCTTCAATCTATAAGGAGATTTATTTCACAATTGGCGGATAGAGCTCAACCCTTCAACAAGAACTTACACAAGGGAGTCAAATGTGTTTAGAATGAGGATTGTCAAAAGAGCATAGATCAAATCAAGAGATATTTGGAAAATCCTCCCATTTTAATGTCTCCTACCCCAGGGAAACCACTTATTCTATACATTTCAGTGACAAAATCTTCCTTGGGGGCATTATTGGCTCAACTTGTTGAACGTGGAAAAGAAAGAGCAATATACCACATTAGTTGTACTCTTGTTTCATGTGAGGTTAACTACACTAGCATTGAGAAAGCTTGCCTTGCAGTTGTGTTTGCTTCCCAAAATTTGTGACATTACATGCTTGCACACACTATACACCTCATAGAAAAAATAGATCCAGTCAAGTATTTGCTAGGTAAGGCTTCCCTCACAGATAGACTTGCTAAATGGATGATGATACTTTTAGAGTTTGACATAGAGTACATTGAGTGTAAATCAATCAAAGGATAAGCCATAGCAGATCAATTGGTTGATTTCCCAATACAAGACACTGCACCTATTCAAGTTGACTTCCTAGATGACCACCTCATGTATATGACTAAAAGAACATGGAAGATGTTCTTTGATAGATCCTTTATGCAAAATGGTTCAGGAGTTGGTGTATTTTTTGTTTCTCCTTGTGGGTACACAATGCCTAAGTCTTACAAATTATTGTTCCCATGTACAAACAACATTGCTGAGTATGAAGCTTTAATAAATGGACTTAAGATGGCCATAGAATGGATAATCATAGAGTTACACATCTATGGGGATTCACAGCTGATAATCAACCAAGTTAATGATGAATATCAAACAAAACATGAGAAAATGGTACCTTACAAGCAAATGGTTGATTCTTGGAAACGCTACTTCACATTTGTCACATTTCAGCAAATCCCTAGAGTAGAAAACAAAGCAACTAATGCTATGAATACACTTGCTTCACTCCTTCAATTAGAGCAACATGAATCGAGATTTGAATTCCTGGTGGAAGAGATACATCACCCTATCTATGACTCCCAAGAAATCCATGTCATTTGTACCCTTGTTGGTCATGAGTCATCCTGTTATGATGCCATTTACTCATACCTTCATGATGACATTATACCTAAAACCTTTAATCGATCTGAACGTAGAAACCTTACCTGAAACACCTCTCACCATTCCCTTATCACTGGTGATTTGTATAGGAGGGGTCTAGATGGAACACTTCTTAGATGCTTAGAAAAGGAAGAATCTAACCAAGCGTTAGTTGACATCCACGAGGGCATCTATGGTGGACATTCCAATGGTCTTTCAATGGCCTGAAGGTTTCTTAGGGTGGGGTACTAATGGCCTACAATGAAGATTGATTCAGTAGCTTTTGAAAAGTCATGTGAAAAGTGTCAAAAACATGGTAACTTGATACATACTCGAGGCAGGGAACTCATTCCTTCTATATCTCATTAGCCATTTCAGTGCTGGGCCTTTGATCTTGTTGGGCAGATTCATCCCAACTCATCAGGTCGACACAAGTTTATTATCACTGCTACTGAATACTTCACTAAATGGGTAGAAGTTGTCCCACTTTCTATTGCCTCGGGCAAGACATTCTCTCTATTTATTCTAAACCATATCATTTGTCGATATGGAGTGCCTTCCAAGATTATCACCGACAACAAAGGCTAGTTCAAAAATAAGGACCTTAAACAACTTTGCAAGAAATTCAAGATTAAACAACATTGGTCCTCCATTTACTTCCCGCAAGGAAATGGTCAAGAAGAGGCATCAAATAAAACCATTCTTAAAATCTTGCATAGAATAGTCTGTAAGAATGATAGAGATTGACACTTACAAATAAATCCGGCTTTGTGGGCCTATAGAATGAGTATTTGTACTCCTACTGGGGCTACTCCTTTTTCCCTTGCATATGGTGCTGAAGCAGTGCTGCCTTTGGAGGTTGAGATTCCTTCACTTCGAGTTTCCCTCAAAGGTCTAGTTACAGATGAAGACTACCGTGCCATGAGACTTCAAGAATTAGAAATTCTAGCAGAAAAATGTCAAGCATCATTTGACCATATGAGGGTTTATCAAAAGTGCATGTCCAAATATTTCAACAAAAAGGTTCACCCTAGAGAATTCCAAGTAGGAGATCTTTTCCTACGTAAAAATCCCAAGAGTCAACAACATAGAGATCAAAAGGGCAAATTTGAACCTAATTGACTTGGACCTTACATCATTATAACAACTTTTGGGTCAGGTGCTTATTTACTGTCTACAAAAGAGGGAGAGAAACTCCCCGATCCTATCAATGTCTTGCACCTAAAGAAGTTATATCCATGATGCCCATTCTATCTAGGGGCATCCTTTGTACATAATTATTGATCCTAAAAAATCCAAAAAATGATATATTGTCAAAAATTCTAAAAATCAGAAAATGTCTTGAAAAAAATGATCATCTTAGTGAAAACCTAGCAATAGGCGCTTTGATGTATCTCAAAAAAAATTATATATTCCAAAAATACAAAAAATTCAAAAATTCAAAAAAATTAGAAAAAGTGCCTTGGTGAAAACTTGGAAACAGGCGCCTTGGTAGCAAAAATTCAAAAAAATTATAAAAAAGTCCTGAAAAAAAAGAAGAAAAAAATAAAAAAAGTGAAAAAGAAAAAATTGTAATAAAATCCAAGTGGTGAAAACCTAGAAACGGGCACTACTTGAGGCCTTTGCACCCCTATTTCTTAGCGCGTGTCCTCAACACTTAGCCTTTCTCCATCAAGCCTTGTCCTTGTTGCCTTGGTTTGGAATTGCTCTTTGTCTTTGTCTAGGGGACATAACTATGTTAGCTTTGGTCTCTTGGATGCGTTAGTCTTTAGGATGCCTCACAAACGGTGTTTTTCAACACCACCCCAACTGTAATTTTAATACAATTCTTGACATTGAGTGTTTTTCAAAACTTATCGATTTGGTCTTACCCTGTTTTGTCATGTGGTCTTACCTGCTTGCGAGCATTCGATCCTTATCCTCAGAACTCAGTATCAGTTAACACACTTAAATTTAAATGCAACACTTAATGCTTGAGCTATGTCATGATCTTTTCTTTGTGTGCTGACTGTTTTTAATTTTCGTTGAGTGTCCTTGTCTCATAAGTCTCTCCGGGATGAATAGCTAGAGGACTTGGGGGCATGGAACATGTTTTTATTTTCTTCCCACTTTGTGCTTAACAATTTTTGCACAACCGTTATGCTGGTCATCTTGGCCTCTATGCCTTGATGTGAGCGTGGTTTTGCTATATTAAATTGGGTAAGCTAACATCATAGTCATCTTGACCTTTATGTCTTTGATGTTTATGTTAGAATATTTCCACATTCCAATCTGATATAAATCACATTCATATATTCATAGTTGCGCTTGTGACTAGTGATGATTGTGTGATTTTTTGATGTCCGTTAATAATGGCCCAATGATGAAAATGAGTTCCTTAACATTCTCTAATGAATGATGAACACAAAGTCCTATGTTATAGTTTCTCTATTGCAAGTACACCTTTGCATTTTCATGTAGCTTGCATTGTTAGACTTCATGTTAGTTTGCATTTTTAGGCTAGATTATGAGTTTGCGAGGATTTTCTTTCATCTTTCTTGTGGACTTTTAATCAACTGTGATCACGTTCTAATCTTCATTTCCTTATCTTGTTTCGTGATCTCAATCAAAAAATTTTATCTTAAATAGTTGATTGATTTTGGTGACATTCTCTTTCTTAAGGAAAATTATCTTTCTTCTCTCCATTTCTTTCCACCTCTTCTAAACTTCTATCTTCCACTCACTTTCACCCCACTTCTTTTCTTCTAATTCAACCTTGGGGTATAATATTTCGTGATTGATGATCTACCTTGGTTCTGTGACCCTTATATCTTTCATCTTACATCAAGAACCTTATCCTTAGTTTGATTTGATCAAATTTATCAATTTGATTTTTCTCCTCTATCTCATTTTGATTTCAATCACGAGGGGGCAGTACCTATCAAACTTCAATCCTTGATTCAACTTTATCAATCCTATCATTTATTCCGCTTGGGGCAATCTTTCTTGAGATTCTTATCTTGGACATGTCAATTACTTATTTACAATGGTGTTAACCTTGTCTTTTTGCAATCAACTTATCTTTGTTCTAATGTCAATTACTTATTTATAACGGTGTTGATGTCTGTGTTGTTTTGTGATCCCAAATCAATCTCACACTTCAACTGCATTCTTTGACTACATGTGTTCCTCGAATGATCACACATTAGTCAAAGAGGGGCAAATGTATGCACCCTCAAATGGTCGCTTAGACTGTGGGCCCCATTTATCATTTCATCATTTTACCAAATTCCTGAATCAATGCTTTGCAACATTTTAATTCAAATCAATTTCCTTGATCAAATTGTAATTAATTTAATTATTTCAATATTTCCTAAGGTTTGATCATTTTTATTTAATTAAAAGATTTAATCTCCCTTTTAATTAAATAAAATTCATCTTATTTAATTAAATTAAATTCCTCCCATTTAATTAAATAAAATTCTTCTAATTTATTTAATTAAAAGAAAACCCCTCTTTTAATTAAATAAATAAAAATCCCCACTTAAAGCACTTTATTTGATGAAAAAGGAAATAAATTAAACAAAAATCCTTTTTTTATCACATCTTTCTAATTGATGGGCTTTTTGCTTTTAATGAGCACATGGATCAACCAAGATTTAATCTCTACCATTGTTCATTTCGTTTTGCCTCTTAATCTCAACCATTCACTTTTCTTTATAAGGAGCCCTCTCCTTCTCATTTAGGGATCCCACTTTTATTGTATTGTTATGCTGCAGGTTTGGAGAGCAATTTTGGAAGAGAATTTGAGCACTCAAGCTTGGATATTGCAACTTCTCTATCTTATTGTCTTCTTCTTCTTGCATCCATGGATATTCATGTAGATTAGATTCATATTAGATTAAATTCATATTTTCTTCCATAAATTAAGCTTGCATATTTCCTTTTATAGATTAATCATGCATTGTTATCATATAGATTAATTTCCTTTATGCATTGCAATCATATAGAATAGTTGTCATTTTCATGCATTGAATATCTCATTTCATGGTGTACTTGCAAGGGCACAACTAGGTCAATCTGAGAGCCTCCATTACAAACTTTTGCACTCCATGACTAGGGAGCTATGAGTCGATATTTGAGGCCTCATTCTTGAGCAACTTTGGATGGAATGACCCATAGAAGTGTGACACATTTTAAGCACACACATATGTCTTCCACCATGCCTCATTAATACCCTTGGCATTAATACCTCTTACACCTCATTAATGGTTTATACACCATTAATGACCCTTGTCCCCCCTCTCTCTCCTCATTTCTTCTATAAATAGAATAAGTTTTTGAGCTCAAACGACCCTTAATTTTCAGAGTTAAAAGCATTGTTATGCTGTTTAGATTATTTTTGAATCCATATTGCATCTTAGATTTGATATTAGGCATTGTTATTATCTTCATTTTTAGAGTTAATATGCATGTTTCTTGATCATTTAGATTAGTTTTTTATTCAAATCTTCTATTCTTAGGTTGTATATGTCATTGATTTGTACATAATATGAGGGTATGATTATTTCATTCTTCAAACTCCTCCTAGATAGGAAGCAATAGATCAGTTTTAGTGTTTAGATGAAACCCTTGCTTTTTATGCTTTTTCATTAATATAATGATCTGTTGAAGTGTCATGTTGCAGATAACAAGTGCACAAATTAACACACACAATAACCTAAGGTTGATTAGACTCTTGAACTATGATAGGATAAGTAGGTTTGATGTTTTTGGTCTAATAAAGGTACTACTATAGGATCTAAGGGTCTTCTAAGTCCTCAATAGGTCTAAAGGCTCTAATAGCAACATTTTACAACATTGTCAAAAGTTGCACAAATATTGTTGAGCAACATTTTTATTATTTTTATTTCAAACCATTCATCTTGGGATCAAACCGTCAGCTCCAGTTGGTTGGGTAAACTCTAGTGGAGACTTTTTTTTTCTTGCAAAGAATCAAGAACATTCTGGCGCAAGTCAGACCCAAGTGTTCTGAAGGTGCACTAAGCCAAATTGGGCAGCAATTTTTGGAGAGCCATACCTCATACCTCGTGAGAGATATCAGGTATCTATGAAGTGCACAAGGACCATCTTTGGAAGTCCTACAAGCATGTAGCTCAATTCTGGGAGATTCTACTCGAATTCCATTTGGTGACCCGATCTCGATTGGCACAAAAAGTTGCATTATTGCTTAGTTGAAAGTTGCACAATGGTGCATCTTTCAAACCATTATTTATGGGACCAAATTGTCAGCTCTATCAGCTCTATTTGGCCAAGTAAATGCTAGGGGAGACCTTTTTTCACTTGTGAAATATCAAGAACATTCCGACGCAAGTCAAACCGAAGTGTTCCCAAGGTGCACTAAGCCAAATTGGGCAGCAATTTTTGGAGAGCCATATCTCAGACCTTGTGAGAGATATCAGAGATCTATGAAATGCATATCTTGGGAAGGCCTACAATCATGTAGCTCAGTTCTATGAGATTCCACTTAGATCCCATTTGGTGACCCAATATCAGTTGGTGCAAAAAGTTACATTCTTGCTCAGTTGAAAGTTTCTCAATGGTGCATCTTTGAAACTATTCATTGTGGGACCAAATCATCAGCTCCATAAGCTCCATTTGGCTATGTAAACACTAGGGGAGACCTTTTTCACTTGCAAAGCATCAAGAACATTTTGGCACAAGTTGGACCGAAGTGTTCCCAAGGTGCACTAAGCCAAATTGGGCAGCAATTTTTGGAGAGCCATATCTTAGACCTCGTGAGAGATATCAGAGATCCATGAAGTGCACAAAGACCATATTGAGAATGCCTAAAAGCATGCATCTTAGTTCTTGGATATTCCACTCGGATTCCATTTAGCGACCCGATCTCAATTGGTGCAAAAATTTGCATTGTTGCTTAGTTGAAAGTTGCTCAATGGTGCATCTTTCAAACTGTTCATCATGGAACCAAACCGTCAGCTCCATCAGCTCCAGTTGGTTGGGTAAATGCTAGGGGATATTTTTTTTCTCTTTTGAAGCATCAAGAACGTTCTGGTGCAAGTCAGACCAAAGTGTTCTAAAGGTGCACTAAGCCAAATTGGGCAATGATTTTTGGAGAGCCATATCTCAGACCTTCAATAGATGCAATTTGAATACTAGCCTCTAGTCGTTAGTAACTTTAACCAATACAAGAGTGGCCATGATGATTTTCTATAGAAAACATAGAAACAACCTTTGTAACAAATAAATACTGCTTCGTTGGTCGATATGGGTTCGTCTAACTCTTCTTGAAATTCTAGCACAAAATCAAAACTTCAAATTGTCAATTACTTCTAATCACCTTAGAATCACTCACAAGTGCTATTTGTATCTCATAGAATGAATTGTGACAAATGAAATAACTCTCACTCAATTTTTCAACCATATCGTGTCTCTTATCCCTAGAAATATTCAACTAATCCTTGAGTTTCTCAATCATATCTTTAGCCTCTGCAAGTTTCCTTCTATAAGGACCTCTCCCAAGCTATTAGGCTTCTTCAATGAAACTAGGCTCTGATACCAATTATTAGTATATAGAGGCATTGGAGGGAGGTGGGGTTGAATAAATGTAAACAAGTAATGATCCAATTCAACCAATAATAAGATAATGCTTTTAAATAAATTCCATGCAATTAAACATGTAAGTGTAACGATGCAATAGAAGTAAAACAATTCAAATGTACACCAAGCATAACATGTAACACCATAATTTTAGTTATAGATTATGCCTATTACTTTGGTTTGATAAAATATTTTCAAGGTAGTTTCTTTGGAAAATATTAGGTCTATTACACATGACAACACATGACAAAGATATAAGATAGAAAAGAACATACATACAATGCATGAAAAAAGATGTAGTATGAAAATAATACATAAATACAACACATAGAAAAGATATAATATGAAAATGAACATACATACATAAATACAATGCATGACAAAGATACATACATAAATACATAATATGAAAATGAACATACATACATAAATACTACACATGAACCATTATTATAATTTAGAGAAACATGAGATATCCATTGCATGAGCCATTGTTATAATTGTAATTAATCACAATTCACTCATATCCTCTTAGTTAAATGGTATACAGTAAACTATAAAAAATGTGTCCCCTTGGTATATACAATTTAACCCATGGCCACTTTTATATGCAATTTGATCTTTGTTCAATATACAAAATGTGGTCTCCAAATATGCATTTAGACCACTTAATTGTCATTTATATTTACAAAAAAGCAAAGTTAGATTGTTTCACAAAATTTATATACAAAATTGTCAAAATAATTCTACAATTTTGTAGAATGATTCTTCATGATGGCCCAAAACTAATTGAGCGAACCTTCTGGATCAGCTCTAACCCTTATTGTGTCATGTATTTCCTCGTGTTTAGATTAATGAAGTTTCCATAAATTCTTCTTATGAGGTCTACCAGTATACTTTATCAATTTAATATTTGTCACAACAAGAAGGTTTGAGTAATGCAAAATATGTCTATGTGTCTCATAGTCCTGACACAGCCACTTCTTGGATTTTTGGATAGGGTACCTGCATTTCATAGAAGCTTACATTAATACAAAATTCAACTTATAAAGTGTAATAGAATGATGGTAAGAGGTCTCAAAGTCGTCAAACAAGAACACATTATATTTTGATAGTGAACCTTCTAATCCATTTTCATTTTCATTATGTGCATTTTGTTCATTAATGACATCGAATTCAAATGGTGCATTAGATGAATTAGGTGCATTTATCCCCATCATTTCAATTGGTGTATGTTGAACATTTTCATTTGCTGAATTAGGTGTATTTGTCACATTAACATTTTCATTTTCATCACTTACATTG
>MU225922.1:115754-127948 GCA_018584345.1 Thuja plicata
CTCTCTGTGTGTGTGTGTGTGTGTGTGTGTGTGTGTGAGAGAGAGAGAGAGAGAGAGAGAGAGAGAGAGAGAGAGAGAGAGAGAGAGCACCCCCCTCTTAATCAAAGATTGAATATTTCCTTCACCTCTTGAAGAATTTCAAAGTACCCTAGGATCTCAGGGGTCCAAGACATTTGGGGTTTAGGACTTTAGACTTACCATATTGTTGTGATCCAATTGTGAGACCTAAGTTCTAATATTGGCAATTATAAGCCACTTGGGAAACTATGGTCAATGGATCTAATAAGTAATTGTTTCTAGGATAGATTAGTGACTTAGATGGTTTTGACATAATATTGGTTCATTTTAGGGACCTAGGCCTTCAAATGAGCAATGTTTCTCATTAGAAGCAAAACTTGCAAATGTTGCTTAAGACAACTTTGCTTAGAATTAGCAACTTTTCAAAAGTTGATTGTAACTCTTCCCCCAATGGCTAAGAGGTTTAAAAAACTATTTTAAACCATTGGGGATGGCCTTCATAGCCCTTTCAGGGGGTGGAAGGTGAGATTATATAATCTTGGCTTTTGAATCAATAAAATAACCCATTTTCCTACAACTTTGTTGTTATAGAGGATTGTACGGGCATGTACAATTTCTGATATACACAAAACCAACTTGGTATCATTCCCATATGTCCTATATTTCGAATTCATCTAGTTTGGTGAAGAGATTTAACCTAAAACTCAAGTTATTGTTGATTTTGTCTCTGCAACTTGGGTTTTGGCTTCATTTACAGGGTTTCACATTGTTTTTCCAATTTGTAGCTTTTCCACCATAGAAATTTGATAATCTCCAGTGGAAAAATTCCTTTTAATATGCCTTTGAAGATTCTGTAATTATTTTTTGTGTTGATTTAGGGAGATGGCCATATGATTGAGCCCTAGGTGTATATCTTCATGTATGCACCATTTTTAAGCATACATAGTAGGGTATAATTTATAGAGTATCAAGCACCAAGGATTTAAATCATGGATTTGGTACTATTTTTGCATCCCCTAGATGTTACAATTGGTTTCAAAAAGATAAACCCTTATTATCTAGTACTTTCTTCATTAATGGATACCTAATTATCCCTTTGGTCCATTATTTAAACATCAAACCCAGCTTTTGGTTTAACCCTTCAAACCTTAGTGATCCTGGTGTAGATTTTTATTTGAAAAGGGTATTTGATTATGTACTTTATTATCCAAGTCTTTTGGGGTTTTGCAAAGTTAAATTGATTGTACTACATGGACAAGGCTACTAGCACATTGATAGGCTAGTTCAATAATTCATCCCAATCTTGTAACCAGTCTAATTGTGTGTGTTAGACACCTAGATTTTCACCCTTTATCCAAGCTCTCATAGTCTTGGTAATCTAGTGTAACATGGGAATCATCTCAAGGTTGTGGGACCTTTTGCTAACCGAGACGAGACCTCCGGATTCTAGGCCAGTTCCTCTTGATATGTCACCCAAATTTGCTTCTTAACAGGAAAGTAAATTCTTGAGGGAAAAGGGATAGAAGGAATGCATTAAAGGGAAATGAATGAAAGCAAATTATCCTACTAGGTGATACACCGAAGGTTACCTAAATCATAATACATTGACTAATCTCAGCATGAAAACCTTGGAACAAAAGAACACAACTTCCTAGATAGGTCTGCATAAATATTTCATAGAGAGGCCCGAGACAAATAGAGGCTATTCAGGGAAAGAAGTGATTTCACAAACAATATCATATTTACTATAAGTAGACATGGACTACGACCTGCAAGCAGACATCCACTTTTGCAATTTGACACAGGAATGAGACAAAATGATAGGGGATTGTAGAATATCCACAAACTCATCTAAATCAAATCATCCATAGTAGTACACACTGTTGCAAAAGAAAGAGGTCTCAAAGATTCCAATGTTTCACTAGAAATAACTCAATATACTCTAACTTAGTAAGAGATATTCAGACAAGAAAGCCCAGGGACAGAAAAAATGTCACAAAAAGCCTTTGCAATATCTAAACATCAATGAAAGATTACAAACTATAGAAATTAGAGAGCAAAAATAATGCCACGAATAATTTCCAATTCAAGAAAACTCTAAGCTCTAAAACTCTCAAAACTTATATATATACTCCCCAGCACACAGGCTTGGAGTCCCCAAAAAATGATTAGGGTTACATTATAATATATTTTTCTTTGAATAACTGAAACCCTAACTGTCCAATCTGTCAGAAGAAATTCTAGAATTCTCTATTGAAGATCAAATCTATCTTTTGAAAAGTAGCTTGCTAATAATGAAAATCTCTAGAAAAGGTCGGTGTATCTGATATGAAAGAAGACCAGTCAAAAATACATGGAATGAGGTCTTAATTAGGAAACCCATCTTGGGTCAAATCGGCCAAACTATTTGCAGAGAATATTACCATAAATCAGATTGCCCCTTCAGACAAGATGACTCAACCCCCTATTCCTCCTAAAGGGTTGTCCCTTATCCATCTAATCCTCTACCAATCGGCTCTACCATAACTGTTTAAATCTGATTTGCAAAGATATTTGAATTTTTTAAATATTTGTATGACAACAGTCACAGCTGGCATAGATATCTGCATCGACGGCTGAGATCAAAATCTAATTTTACTTTGAAATGTAACCATAGATGAATTTACTCTACCTGGGCTTCGTATTATAATCTTGGGTCACCTTTCCTTCCTTGTCACTGAATCTCCCAACTGTTCCCTTTAACCTTAGTTATATCACAAGACTCGGCGACAATGAATTCTCACAATCTCCTTATCCTTTTATTAACTCTGCATCCTTTTGGAGACGTAGCGACAAAGGTGATTTCATAGTCGAAAAACAAAATGGAATATCCTATCGTGGTTACGAGACTTGGAGACTGGAGGAGTGTGAAACATAGGCCCATCAAGACATGCATTCCCCTGTCATTAGTTTATCATTGCCTTGTCACCACTATCGCTTATATTAGCACTGACCTCAACTCAACCCGCTCCTAACCACAGAGAAACTAGAGACTTAACGACTGAGTAATCTCAAAGTCTCATAAAGGATTCTTACCCCTCTAGTTAATCACAAGACCTCCTGACTGAAAAGGACTTAACCTTATCCCACTTTTACTCAAGCTACATTCATGGGTTGAGAAAACACTTAGTCTCAGTATCTCATGATACTTTATTAACCTTGGTTTACATTGGGAGACTACGCGACTAAAAGGGAAATCTCAGGGTCGCTCAATAAAATAGAATATGCCTTTTTCCTTATGTGACTTGAAGACTAAAGGTAATGCTAAAAAGCGCACATGGAACTTCAAGGAGCCTAAGTGACCTGAAAAGGTAATGGGAAAATAGAGTGAGAAATGGTCAAGCTAGGGTTTACCATAACGCTTAGGATTTTCATACTTAGGTTATTTTTATGGACAAGGAAAAACAGGGAACTGAAAAGATATGCAGAGGACATGACCAAAACTAGAAACCTAAGGTCTTTCACAGGCTGGGATCAACCCTCATGGGAGCCTCATTTTACTCCACCTGTAGCCAATTTTACCAGATGAGGAAAATTTGGGTAACATTCTTGGCAATTTTTGCAGGATGTCAGCCTGCTAGACATTGAGAACTAGTAGCCTCTGAAACATTCCATTGGGCATGGAGTCATCTATTTTAGCAAAAACTTTCCTCTGACAGAGAAACAAATCTGAAACAAAACTTATGCACATGGGCACTTCTTGAAAAGCTGAGAATTTAGACTAGAAAGCTTTGAAAGAAAGCAGGAAATCTAACCTACCCTAGGCTAACCAGTGGAACAAACTTGGTTAAACAAAACCATTTACTGGACTACTAAAGTAGCTTCCTTTTCTGAATAAAACATTTTGTAGTACATTCATAAGGACAATTACAAGTATATGAGGCATGTATATATTTGTCAAACAATAACAAATTGCCTCTAAAAAAGTGAGATCAGATTCAATTACCTCAATCTGATTATGTGACGGTACCTCAGCAAACTCCATTTGAGCTAGGTATCTGATAGGGAAACCCCTTGAGATTCTGAAGGTAGAAACCTTCTCACTGGCATCTTCCTTCTTTTCATGGTTGTCCTCTTTCACTATGGAAAGCCATGTCATCTCCTCTTTAATGGTTAGAAGGTTGTCATCTCCTTCCTTTAAACCGGCCAAAAGCTCATCAAAGCTATCAAGATCCTAAAGATCTAAAATTAGCTCCAAATTTTTCTTAGGTGATTGATCCTTTAAAAGGGAGTAATCCAAAAATGGATCATCTACAGTAGACACACAACTTTGAACTCCTACTCCAAGAAATAAGGGTTCATCATTTAACCCTTCGCAAAAAATCCCTATGATCTCTGAAAAATCACACTCTTCCAAGACTTCACTGATGTTCTCCTCTTGTTGTTGTAAAGTTGTAGGTGTAGCTATGGAGATAACTTCATCATCCCACTCAATAAAATTAGGTAGCTCATCCAACAAGGTCACATCATCCTCTTTGTCATCCATCATATTCTGAAGCTGCATCCTTTCTCCTGACTGATTTTTTGTCATAAGAAATGACATAGTTTCTGCTTCCTTATCAACAAAGATGGGCAGCCCCTCTAATAGGTTCACCAAGGTATCAGTTTGAATATCTATTCCCATCTTCTTAGCCTTCTGTCCAAGCTCATCACAGTCCTTACTAAGCTCTAAAGTCTCTAACCTCATCTCTTCTGCATCATCACAGAGAAGCTCATTAACCACAAGCTCCTGCCCTGATACTAAGCTAGTATCCTTACAAAGGCTTGGAATTTGAAAACCAGGAGGCAGCGATGGCCATTTCCATAGAGATTCATCACCCTAAGAGACAATAGAGGCATCTTGGGGGGAATCATTTCTTTGGACAAACTGCCCTGATTGATATGATCTTTTATCACAGTTACCTAAGCAGGAGTCTTTGTCTTAAAACTTGGAATACGTAGTTGGAGGGTTTTAAGGGAAGACATAGAAGGAATATTTTCTTTGACTCTTGGTAAGTCAAATCCTGCATCACTTTGGTTCTGCTCCACCCTTGTTGCAACCACTTCTCTAGGTTGCTAATGTTCCAGAGGCAGCTTCAAGTGCTCTATTGTCTTTTGTGCTTCAAGAAGGTCCTTGAATCTCGGAAGTGAATGCCTTGTAGGTTCCTCATGTGTAGGGTGTGGGAACAAATGATACCTCCCTTTTGGAATCTCAGGCCCAAGGGCTTCCCTTTCAGCAATTTGAGCTTTCAATTTTGCTGAAATAACTTTAGCTTGGCAACTGAGCTCGCCCTCAAATTGTTGTCCATGAAGCATTCCAATCCCAGGGGCACACATCTTCAAGGTGATTGCTTCATGGTAGGGGGTAAACCCTTGGAAATTTACATGAGTTTCCATGTCTTGCTACTCATAGGCTTGAGTTTCCATATCTTGCTACGAATTATTTATCTCAGATATTTGCTTGATCATGTCAAGCACTTTAGCTTTTATCTTTCCTTGTTCTCTCATAACCTCTGAGATATGAGGCTATTGTCTAATGGGCTGAAAAAGGGGGGGTGGGAGGTAAGCATGGTGGACCAATTTCCTATGCATCAAAATCTCTTGTTGTGCCTTTAGTGCCCATGGGTTTTCTCTTTGGAGGGCTTGCTCACAATCTCTGACAAGAGCATAATCATCTGGGACATGTTGGATATATTGATGGCCTTGCATAGTATGGAAGCTTGGGGTAAAAGTAGGCCTTGGAGGGATTTGGTATGGCTAATGACTAGACCATGGCATATTATTATTATAATAAGAAGGAGAGTAACCTAACTTCTCATAGAAACCTGACATGTCTACTTATAGTTAGCTGGAACTTTGAAAAATGTCTAAAAAATTAGAAGATACCAGCACTTTGATCTTTGAAACCAGTAGACCTACGAAGTCGCCAGATATGCAGCAAAATGACCTCTTCTAGGTCTGAATCATGTCATCATCATATCAGTGATAGCATGACTTGCGAGATAAAATTCTTTATGTAGTCCCACCGGGCGTGCCAGAACTGTTAGACACCTAGATTTGCACCCTTTATCCAAGCTTTCGTAGTCTTGGTAATATAGTGTAACATAGGATCATCTCAAGGTTGTGGGACCTTTTTCTAATCGAGACGAGACCTCCAAGTTCTAGGCCGATTCCTCTTGATATGTCACCCAAATTTGGTTCTTAACAAGAAAGTAAATTCTTGAGGGAAAAGGGATAGAAGGAATGCATTAAAGGGAAATGATTGAAAGAAAATTATCCTACTAGGTGATACACCGAAGGTGACCTAAATCATAATACATTGACTAATCTCAGCATGAAAACCTTGGAACAAAAGAACACAACTTCCTAGATAGGCCTGCATAAATATTTCATAGAGAGGCCCGAGACAAATAGAGGCTATTCAGGGAAAGAAGTGATTTCACAAACAATAGCATATTTACTATAAGTAGACACGGACTATGACCTACAAGCAGCCATCCACTTTTGCAATTTGGCACAGGAATGAGACAAAACAACAGGGGATTGTAGAATATCCACAAACTCATCTAAATCAAATCATCCACAGTAGTACACACTATTGCAAAAGAAAGAGGGCTCAAAGATTCCAATTTTTCACTAGAAATCACTCAATATACTCTAATTTAGTAAGAGAGATTCAAACAAGAAAGCCCAGGGACAGAAAAAATGTCAAAAAAATCCTTTGCAATATCTAAACATCAATGAAATATTACAAACTACAGAAATCAGAGGGCAAAAAGAATGGCATGAATAATTTCCAAGTCAAGAAAACTCTGAGCTCTAAAGCTCTCAAAACTTATATATATACTCCCCAGCACGCAGGCTTGGAGTCCCCAAAAAATGATTAGGGTTACATTATAATATGTTTTTCTTTGAATAACTGAAACCCTAACTGTCCAATCTGTCAGAAGAAATTCTAGAATTCTCTATTAAAGATCTGATCTATCTTTTGAAAAGTAGCTTGCTATAAATGAAAATCTTTGGAAAATGTCGGTGGATCTGATATGAAAGAAGACTAGTCAAAAATACATGGAATGAGGTCTTAATTAGGAAACCCATCTTGGGTCAAATTGGCCAAACTATTTGCAGAGAATATTTCTAGAAATCAGATTGCCCCTTCAGAAAAGCTAACTCAACCCCCCTATTCCTCCTAAAGGGTCGTCCCTTATCCATCTAATCCTCTGCCAGTCGGCTCTGCCATAACTATTTAAATCTGATCTGCAAAGATATTTGAATTTTTTAAATATTTTTATGACAATGGTCATAGCTGGCGTAGATATCTGCATCGATGGCTAAGATCAAAATCTGATTTTACTTTGAAACGTAGCCATAGATGACTTTACTCTACCTGGGCTTTGTATTATAATCTGGGGTCACCTTTCCTTCCTTGTCATTGAATCTCCCAACTGTTCCCTTTAACCTTAGTTATATCTCAAGACTCGGCGACAATGCAGTCTCGCAATCTCCTTATCCTTTTATTAACTCTGAATCCTTTCAGAGACCTAGTGACAAAGGTGATTTCATAGTCACTAAACAAAATGGAATATCTCATCGTGGTTATGAGACTTGGAGACTGGAGGAGTGTGAAACACGGGCCCATCAAGACATGCGTTCCCCTGTCATTAGTTTACCATTGCCTTTTCACCACTATCGCTTATATCAGCACTGGCCTCAACTCAACCCACTCCTAACCACGAAGAAACTAGAGACTTAATGACTGAGTAATCTCAAATTCTCATAAAGGATTCTTACCCCTGCAGTTAATCACAAGACCTCCTGACTAAAAAGGACTTAACCTTATCCCGCTTTTACTCAAGCTACACTCATGGGTTGAGAAAACAATTAGTCACAGTATATCATGATACTTTATTAACCTTGGTTTACATTGGGAGAATACACGACTAAAAGGGAAATCTCGGGGTCGCTGGATAAAATAGAATATGCCTTTTTCCTTATACGACTCGGAGACTAAAGGTAATGCTAAAAAGCACACATGGAACTTCAAGGAGCCTAAGTGACCTGAAAAGGTAATGGGAAAATAGAGTGAGAAATGGCCGAGCTAGGGTTTACCATAATGCTTAGGATTTTCATACTTAGGTTATTTTTATGGACAAGGAAAAATAGGGAACTGAAAAGATATGCAGAGGACATGACCAAAACTAGAAATCTAAGGTCTTTCATAGGCTGGGCTCAACCCTTGTGGGAGCCTCATTTTACTCCACATGTAGCCAATTTTACCAGATGAGGAAAATTTGGGTAATAGTGTGTATGAACCAAGTCAAATTTGACCCCTCTATCATATCTAAGACCCCCACTAGCCTTTGTAATGGTATATGAGTCTTTCATCCATTCATGCATTAAAATCTATGGACTTAAGTCCTAGAAATCTTCACCATGGTGGATCCATCCCTCCTTTTTTGCAAATTGAAGATTCATGGGGGTATTATGGTTGTGTTTGTGTCAACTTATGAAGGTGTGAGAGTCAGGGCATGTTACTCTACATAGAGAGTTAAGAGATCCAGTGATTGGGTCTAGTTTAGCCTTGACACTTGCATCAAGTGGTATCAGAGCACCTAAGATCCTTAGGTCAGAGATTTGTTTAACACCATGTCAGGAGAAAAAAGTGGTGGGTTTTCCACAAGGATGACCAATGTAGATATTATAAGGTACTTGAGGGAACCAAAGAAAAAGAAAGATGAAAAAAGAGACACAGAGATGCAGTTAACAAGGCAAGAGATAGAAAATCTTAAGGAAGAGCTTTGCAAGAAGAGTAGTGGAAACTCTAAGGATGTTGAGGAAGGGAGCCCCCTTCAACAACAAGAAGAAGAAGTTCTTGAGGGTCAGAGGCTACTAGTGAAGACTATAAAATCTATGGAGAGGATAAAAATGGATGCTAAGCTTGATTTTCCTACATATGATGGGAAGATGGACCCAGATGTTTCTATGGATTGGGTGGATACCCTCTCAAGTTTATTTGATTATGAAGATATCCCTAAGAATTAGAGGATAAATATTTGTAAGTCAAGGCTAAAGGTCTTTGCATTCACATGGTGGAACTTCACTCAAGATGACAGGGTGAAGAGTGGAAAACAACAATTCACTACTTGGAAGAAGATTGTGAGCATAATCAGGGGAAAATATATCCCTTAGGACTATGAAGTCAAACTCCATAAAAGGAGAATGAGTTTGAGGCAAAAGGAGATGGGTGTCTCAACATATACTGAATAATTCCAAAGATTTCAATTCAAGATGAACAAAGCCTAACCAACCCTACCACAATCAAATAATGCCTTCAATTGGCATTAAAGTTGGAAGAAAATTTCAAGAGAAAACAACAACAAGAAAATAGGGGCAGAGGCAAAAACAACTACAACAAGAATTTTAGAGGGAGAGGAAACTCAAGGAATAGAGAAAGATCTAGTAGTAGCAATAATAAACCATTTGATCAAAACCAGGTAGAGAGAGGTGATACCAATACAAGAGGAAACTTTAGAGGTAGGAGACCTTTTGGTAGAGGAAGGGGAAATGGTCCCTTAAGATGCTATCACTGTAATCGACTAGGATACCATGCTGGAAGATGTCCTGAGAAAGGACACAATAATCAAGGAGAAAGAAGGGCACAATTAATTCATGAAGACACACAAGCTGAAAAATCCAATCACAGTGATCTAGATCTAGAGGAGGGAGTAAATCTGATGACAAGACACAATTCTGCAAGTACCACAGACCATGGAGCCATCACAAAGAAATAACTTGTTTAGAAAAAGGACAAAGTGCCAAGGATATGTATGTAACTTTATTATTGATTTTGGTTCAACTAAAAACATGATATCTAAGGAAATGGTACAAAAATTGAATTTAACTAAGGTCCCTCATCCTTGTCCTTATCATGTATCTTGGCTTACCAAAGGACAAAAAACCTTGGTTACTAAACAAACTTTATTGGAGTTCTCCTTAGGTGATTACAAAGATAAAGTCATGTGTGATGTCATAGAAATGGATGCTTTCCACCTCTTGTTAGGAAGGCCCTGGCAATATGATGTGGATTCCACACATACCTACATAAAAATACTTACACCATTGTAAAGGATGGAGTCACCTACACCATGAAGCTCTTGCCTAATCAAATGAAAAATAAGGAGTCTACTATTGTGGTAATTGGTAGGAAGGAAATGGAAAGGACATTAAGAGAATCAGGTAATGAAGGATATGTGTTGGTCTTAAAACCAAAAGACAATGAAGTCTCCAAAAAGATAGAAAATATACAAAGTGAAGCCAAGGGACTACTAGATAAATACAGTGATGTAACCACAAATGAACTACCCTCTATACTCCCACCCTTGAGAGATATCACTCACAAAATAGACCTCATGTTTGTGCTTCACTACCTAATAAGGAACCATACAAGTTAACCCTTGATCATGTTGGAAACACTGAGAGGGGGGGGGTGAATTAGTGTTTAACTAATTATTTTATTTTAGAAACTTTAAACATAAATCAAATATATATCACTTGAAGCTTAACACAAGAACACATAACACATGATATGATTACGGGGAAACCTTGACCAGAGGAAAACCCCGGTGGGAATTAGTACCCACAAATATTGCACTAGTATAATGAACCTGTTAAAGTTCCTTTTCCCTGTTAGGAGAAGTCTTTACAATGCAAGTACAATGACCTGGTTAAAGGCCTGACCCTATTAAGATTATTTTACAAACAACCCTATTAGGGGTGAGGACTCACTATCCAAGAGCTCACTGCTCAATAAATAGAAGGCTACAACCTCCTGAGAATATATATATATATACTATATCCAAAAGTTAACTGTTGTATATGATATAGATGTCTGATCAGTTATGGTTATGCACTTATGCTCTTATCTTCTTTAAGGGCTCTATCTCATATTGACATCTTTATACTGTAATTTTATATCTCTGCTCTGCATATTTCTTCAACACTTCAAATATATCTTTTCATTATATATATATATATATATATATATATATATATATATATTGTACAATATGAAATTGGAGGTTTGGATTGATGGATGGATTGTACATATAAAACTGTAAAGGGGATTGAAATAAAGATGTGTTTATTAAGAACATGTAATGTATTAAGAAGGGTTGATTGATTATCTTGAAATGTAATGCATTGATATGTAAATTGTCCTTTAAGTTGCCTAGAATGTATTGAATTTCTTAACCCTAATTAAATTGTATTGATTAAGTATTGTGATTGTGATTAAGGAGAAGATAAGATATTCCCTTTATACTCAAATGCACAAATGGGAGATCCAAATTGATCAACCCCAAGGAAGGGCTAATGCATAAATGAATCAACTATTTGGAAACGAGAATAGCAAGAGGAATAACTTAAATTATGTTAACTATATGTATAGAAATGATATATGACAGTAATTGAAGAAGTAGGAGAAATGTACTAACCTTGAAATATTCCAAATCAAAGAATGCTATTTTCTGATGTCTGTATTGATTTTCTAGAAAAACTAACAATTGATCCTGAACCGGAACGCAGAGACGAACAAAACCCAGAAATATTTTTTTGTTTTGATGTCATCTTATGAAAAAGGTCGACCTTGACCCACAAATGTCAACCTTGACCCAATAATGTCAACCCTAACCTGCACAGATCTAAAAGTGACTCTGTTCACGGATCTCGGAAGTTTGCCAAAAAGGGTATCCAGATCTGGTCTAAAATCAACTGTTATGTACCTGTACCTACAAGAAAAAGGATATTTTTTGTTGGGGGGGAGGGTTTTGCCTTGGTCAAACCCCAGTTTTGGAATTAACCTCAAATGTATGTAATTGAAATTGTAGAAATGGACAAAGTAAATGCATAAATTCACCTTGCTTGTAAAAGTCCTTGTGGTGGATTCGAATTCTTGAATCCACAAGTATGCTTCAAATGTAGAATTTAGAAAGGTGGGATGTCTTCAATCTCTTGCTAGTAGATCTCAAACACTAAGTCTTGAATGGGTTCTTGAATTTGGAATAGGCTTGGAAGAAGGTGGATGGAGAGATCACCAAAAGGGCACTTTGTAGCTTCGATCCTTCAATGGCCTCCAATGGATCTCCTTCATGAAAATGGAT
>MU225922.1:142999-164327 GCA_018584345.1 Thuja plicata
AATAAAAGAATTAATTATTAAATGCCTAAAGTTTAGCTTAAGTAAAAGAGATATAATAAGTGACTTAATAATTAAATCAATATGATTTAATTAATAAGTGGAATCACTTTATTACTCTAACAGTTTTGACCTCATTAGGAACTAAGTTAAAAAAAGAGGTGGTTATAGGAACCATCTTCGAGGCTAATGATGGTTCCAAACCTAGTATAAATTCCTAACTTCTTCACTTAACATCTTTATCCATGGTCAATTATTTTGCAAGGAAAAATAATGATAACCCATCGATGGTTCTATGTATTAGGGTTTAGGAAGATATGAGAAATAAATTTTTTTAAGAAAATGCAAAACATAAGAGAAGATGAAAATACAATAACACAAATATTTAATGTGGTTCACCCAATATGGGCTACATCCACCAAAGAAAAGTAATCCACTTATGTTATTATCTAGTGAGGAGGAAATTTTAATTTGATCTTTCACATTACACCACCACTTATTTATAGGGTTTTTAGGTGATTTACCAATGTCAGTTTATAAAGGTTGGTTAAAAAACTAACCTAAAAATGCTTGACAAGTTAAGAAAGAACACTTGACAAGTGTAAAGTATTTGCATGATCAGTTTCCACATACCAACAATCTCCCACTTGGAGACTGATTAGGCTCCACACCATATAATCTGCCACTTGAAGACTGATCCTATAACAACATTGTTTCTCCTATAGCTCCGACTGGATTGATGCACCTGGACTTGTATGTTTCTCATTTCAATGAGTATCATGCTCAAAGACCAACAAAAAATGAGAAATAAGTCAACATCTCTTGAGTTACTACCTTGGTTAACATATCTGTAGGATTCTTGCTAATGTGTATCTTCTCCAGCTTCATATGTCCATCCTCTAAAATTGAGCGTATGAAATGGTACCGAAGTTATATGTGTTTGGTCTTAGAGTGAAGAGCTAAATTATTTGCAAGATGAATCACACTCTAACTATCACTATACAATCTTCTATGCTCTTGTGTCTCTCCCAATTTCTCCAGAAGCCTTTGTAACCTAATCATCTCCTTACTATCCTCTACAACAACAACATATTCCACTGTTATAGTTTAAAGTGCTACAACCTTTTGCAATCTGGAACTCCAGCTAACCATTGTGCCGCCTATGGTAAAAACATACCCTATAGTGCTCCTCTTGCTATCAATATCCACTACTAAATCTGAATAAGCATAGCCTTGTAAAGTGGAATGAGATCCTCCAAAACATAAGGACTAAGTTTTTGTACCTCTCAAATATTTGAGAATCCACTTTACTTCATTCCAATGCTCTTTTCGAGGATTATTCAATAAGTTATATCCATGAAAAGTTTATCATTTCATGTTCAAACCTTTGAAAATTCATTAAATCATGTCATTACAGTCTGAAACTTATGCAAATAATCCACTAGGGAAGTATTAATACATGACCAAATCTCTTCACAAAAATCTATAACTTTGGAATTATAAAATGAGAATTTAGAGGAAATGTTCCACTAATTTATAGATCATTCCTACAGTTGGAATGAAAGTTATGTATTTTTAGAGAAGGTATATGCACAGGTGACAAACATGTAGATTTGACCAAGCACTACTGGGAGCTAGACCCAACAACAAATGGACTCGTGATGATTTTCACAATAGTACATATTTTGTCGGGTAAGCTCCCAGTAGTGCTTAGGCATATCTAAATGCTCATCACCTGTACATATACATTCTCTAATGAACTCTTATATACATGTGAAGGTTGTGTATGTTGTGTGTGTGTGATTGAGTGTGTGTGTGTGTGTGTGTGGAAGAAAAATCACCTGAGAAAGTGAATCAAGGTATGATGCCCCTCTCATAGACAGGCCTGCAATATCTCTAAAACTGATTGCTTATCCATCATCAACAAGTCAAGAGGACAAAATAGATACTGGCGTGGAAAAAGAGGTATTTAGAATCTTAGAACAAATACATAAAGAGAAGTGATAAACATGAATATATAGAGCAGAAAGTATCACATGTAAAGATCACTAAGTGCAAACATCCTAATATTTTTAGTGCTTTTGGGGGAGAGATTTGGGGTGATGTATGATTGTTACGGCCACCTTCCAGCCCACACACAGTTTGATCAAAAAGTGTTCTCAAGTGGTAAATCATGGGATATCATGGTTAGATTCTCTGGAATTTAAGATTCACCCCCAAGGAAGGAAGAGAGAGATTTTTGATGATCCCTTTCTACCCAAGGAAGGAGGGAACATACCCAAGACAACCATGATGAACCATGCCGAATATAGTTTGAGAGCTAATAATTTAAAGCCTAGTGAGGGTTATGATAAATCACTTTGGGGACGTATTCAAATCCTATTAGGTATCACATATATCCATTTTCAGCCTCTTGTGATCATATTGGACATGTTTTTAAGGTACTTAGTTTAAGGGGTTTGCAAGGATCTACTAATTTCAAATAATTCAAGTGACCTACTTTGGGGGGTCACATTTCAAATCTTGTTATTCATCATGACAAAAGAGTCATTGGCCTATGTTGAAAACATAACAAAAAAAACCCATACCCATCTTGAGGCTCCTGTGATTTTATTTTTATGAGTTTTCCATGCCAAAACTGTATACAATTATGCTGATTTTGAGTGTATACAGTGTGACATTCGTGAAGTGATCATTTTCAAAGAGCTATATTTCATAGTTGGGTGTTTTTCAAGAGAGGAAAGTTGTTTCCCTATATTTTTGGTATCTCAATGAACTCATATACAAATATTTAGGATCTCGGGAGGTTGTTTGATATTTTTGCCAAGTCCAAACCAAACTAAGTTCACAATATTTTGCAGATGCATGTTTATAACAATTCCAGAATGGTCAAGTTTGACCATTAATAACTTGAAAAACTAAAAGTTTTTGTAAAATAATGCTAGCACATGTGTTCCTTGTATCTCAATGAACAAATCCTCTTAGTGGTGACTTCCTGGGAAGTCGTTGTCTATTTTATCCAGAGGTGTGTTGATAGGGTTTCAGAATGGTCCTGGTGTGTATAGTTCCAGAAACAATGAAGTAGGGAGCTTGGGTGATTAATTTCTCACACCTCATGCATCATAAAGAAAAACCATTTTACGGGGTGAGTAGTGACATATAAGTTCACATGTTTTCTAGTTTTCATGGTCTTATGATATGATTTGATTAGTTTTTAAGGGCGGTTCTAGAGGCTCCGAGCTTATTTTGGTCATATCCAAACATAATTTTTTTTAGCCGCACCTACATAGGGACCCAACTCTCATGACAATGCTTCCTCTCTCAGGTTCCTTTGGAATTATTTTATTGTTAATACATTATTTATTTTAATAATATTAAATGAGATCATATAAACAAATTTAAAATGATAATTCAAAAGCAGTTGGAGGTGTGGACCACTCGTTGGCACGTCAAGAGGGAGGATATGTATTGCTTGTCAACAAAGGGTTTAAGTTGGGAGATCTTTCTGAAATTCATTTAGATCCCCAATGATACAACGAGCATGGGAAGACATTGGGTTTAATTTATATTGTTACTAAAAAGGATGACAAGAGTAGATAAAATAAAAAATAAAATCCAGATTCAATGTCATTTCTAGCATCCTTCTCTTCCTATGCTCGACTGAGAGCTGTAAAGCACAGATACATTAAACCATAAATAAATTAAAGAGGTTTTTGATTGTTTGATTGAATGTAGCAAAGAAATGTGGTCTCTTTGTTTGTGATGAACACAATGTCTGTGACCATGTTTGCTAAAAAGGATTTGAGAAATTTTAAGCAATTATAAGCGGTGTTTTAATGTTTGATTTCACAAACTTAGTAGCATTTTATCTACAAAATTGGAGTCATAGAAATAGGGCACGTGTCATTGATGCAAATGCCTCAAAGAAATATGATCTCATGACCAAATCCACCAACCATTATTAGTATTATCTCTTCTTATGTGTGTCATGAGAGCTTATATTAGGGGATGAACCTCCATTAAGGTATTTGTACTAGATATTGGAGACACTCTGGTAGAAATGTCTGCAGAATGTGGAACACACAAACAAGGCACATGGGTTACTTTACAGAATGCCCAAAACTATCATTTCATGGCTAATGCAAAATGCAGATGTAAAAATACCACAAATCTAGAAAACTAATTTGATTTAGAAACCCTTACCAACATATAATTTGCTGGTGCCAAAATAAAAGCTCAAAACATCGTATGTTGAAGCATATTTCAAAGAGTATTTTTTTATCAGATGTTTGTAGAATGTGTACAAAATGATTTTAGAGAAAGGCTTAGGAAATGTTTAAGAAAATGCATTTGGCAAGTGTCAAGTAGTTTTGGAGTTGTGCAGAGATATGGCACCATCTATTACATCTATTTGCAAACCAAATATACACCATCTATTGAATCTATTAAATAAAGGATTGTCTTTAGTCAAGGCACACTTACAGGTAGTCGATTCAAGGCGTTCATGGCCCTTCTTCAACTCTTCTTTGCTGCGTAATGGCACTGCTCTACTATGCAATGAAACATAATGAATTGAAATGAAACCTTTTTTTTTAAGTTATGCCCGTGTTCATCTAAATTTCGATGAACCGGCCTGGTCGTAGAAATTTAGACGAAAACGGGCATGGATTAAAAAAAAATCAAAGTTTTCCTTCTACATTCTGACTAAGAAAAACCATTTTGCAAGTTCGTCGGAAATGTTGGTCAAAAAATAGGGTCAAATGTACTAGTGAAGAAGGAAATAAAAGGGGTTAGAACATTTGAAGTGAAGAATATTATTTGGACACCTTGTTTAGTGCCTTATAACTCTTAGTGTTTCTATAAATTGGCTCCTTGGGTATAAAAATTAAGAGGAATAGTTGAATATAGAGTTACTCCATAGGAATATTGATAGGTTAAGGAATAAAGAGATTGTATTTAAATATTTAGTATCATTGAAAACATTTAGCTTATTTGTATTAGGTGGCATAACAAAAATTACTAAAGGATCAAACTTAGGGCTAAACCTTGTGTTGAATAGCCAAAATACTGAGAGAGAGCGAGAGAACCATTATTCCCTAAAAATCACAACTTCTTTACTTTATAGATTCATAATAAATTAACTTGCATTCATCAAAAGGAAAGATGTAAGCAATCAAGTAAGTGAAAGAGAAACAACATCCAAACAAAAATACACAAGGAGACACCATATTTTTAGTGGAAAATTGTCAGGGAAAAACCATGGAGAGGGTTAACTCAAAATATGTTACTAGTTATAGTATATTACAAAAGATGATCATTGCAAGGTTCACTATCAAAGGGCTTACCACCCAATAAGGCTCACTTCCAAAGGTATCACTACCTATAAAAGAAAATAATAACAACAAGGATTGAACTATTACAATTGCATCTTCTGCATGCACGAAATATAGTTCCAATAAAGCTCAATAGACTAACTTGAAATACTTCACCCCTACCTAATAACTTATTTCGCTCTGCTTGCATTCACTACTTCACTTACACCTTCACACATGCATATCACCTCATTATCTCATGATCTCATTATGTCATTGCACACACACCACCACATCATTGATATGCATATATTAACTTCTAGCCAATGTTAGCTTCATATGCTTCATTAAAAATTGAGCCAACTTCCAAATCACTTCACACATTTCATTTAGATAAGTCTGCATAGGTAAAGTGAAATTTGATGCTAACTAAAAACCACATGCTAGAACCAATATTTAACATTATCCCAAAACCATAAGGTAAAATACACCATTCTGATAAATTGCAGACATCTCGAAGAACGTGTTCTATACTAGAGGAAACAAATAAATTGTCAAATAAAACTTCCGAACCCTGTAAATTTTATACCGTAGAGTCATACCACATGAAAAATCGAATTTAAGTACTACTAACATACAAAAATATACGGTCAAAACCTTAAAGAAATATCTGTAAGTGTGGAGGATTGCAGACCAAAAAATGAAGCACAGATTCACAAAGTTGTTGGAATATAGATACAACATAAGTACAACTCTATACATATCCAAGAACAATGAAGTCAACAAAGAACTTTTTTTCAAGGAGAAACATGACATCAATGAAAAAAATTTATTAATTGTGCACAACATTTTCCTTCTCATATCACCAACAAAATCATTAATGACAAACTCTAACAATCTCCCACTTTGTCATTGATGACAACATGCAAAAGATATTCTTTCCCAAAACTACTCTCCCCCTTTGACATCAAGGACAAAGGTTATAAAAATAAAAATATGTCTCCACATAGCTCTCTCTATCACCAGAAATACTATCTAGAAGAAAAATACTCAATTTACCTTTCTAAGATAAGATCTCTTTGTATTTCTCCTCGAGTTCAAGGAATAAGGAATTCCAAGAATGGAAAATAGATGAAATAACTATACTAACTATTGCACTACACAAGTAACTCAATAGAACCAACTAGATTATTTGGTACATCTAGACATAATTTATATCTCTCAACTTCTTCCAACAGTCAGAAATTTTTTCCTTACTTCAATTATTTCCTTAAGAGACTGAAAATGCCTTCTAAATTCATCTCTTTGTCTTGGTACTTGAGATATTTGTAATTGTAGTGTATTATTTTTTATTCTATCAACACCATTCTTGTCCTTACATAAGTCAAACGATTGAGCATATTCATTAAGTTGAGACTTAATAGATTCAATTTTATCTTTATGATCCTTAGTAGCATCAGGCCATCTAAGACAATATTTGTAAACCCAAGCAACAACACTTACATTTTCTCATATTTTATATGCATTCAGCAAGATTTTTTTTTAGCAACTACACACTTCTTACTCATTATCCTCTGTATCTCATCTTCAATATTAGGTAACCAAGCCACACCCAAAAGTTACAACATAAACCACAACAACACAAAGAGCTCCAAAAGCTATGTAGTCACCTCTTCTATTGAAGGGCACAAAAACCCATGAAATCTCCCACAGGAACAAAACATGAGACCCCAATTCCCCACATACCGACCCATAAATGAACCATTGTAAGGAACAAAGTCCCACTGTCCCCTTACCAAACTAGTGGCAAGCAGAGAAAGGAGACACACAAAGAATCCATAACACAAACCAGGCCCAAAGGAGGCCCACAGATCTTTCCTAGGGAAAAAACCAACAATAGGAAGAGGTTATCCATGAATCGTATGGAGGAAGTAATGATAAATAGATAGAAGGATCCCCCCAACACGTAAGAACAACAAACCCATAACACAAAATCCTCAAACAGAGTGAGGGCAGTAGAGAAGTTAGGTGCAAGAAACAACCAAATAGTGAGGAAAATGCCAACCTTCAAAGGCATTAAAGAGTACTAGACACTTAAAGAAAGGTCCCTTTTCCAAAGCACTCATGCAACCAAAATAGGTACAACACCAACGACTTCCAATAAGAGTGTGTTGTCCAAAAAAAAGAGATGGTGCTATAATTCAACACCTAAATTAGGGGTAGATCCAACAAACCAATTAGAAACACAAGGGAAACATGAGAAGAACCTCCTGCAGCAATATGATGAACATGCACAAAATAACAGAACTATAGAGCAGCAGTAGAACTCAGAGTGAATCTATTGATCGTGGGCCACTTTGAGGGGGTAACCTCCTTTGAGCAAGATCAATACAATAAATTTGTCGGTACCTTCAAAGGCCTCAACACACACTTATATACTACATATAATCTAGACAAGTATTACTACATATGCATGTGGGATAATAAAATATACTCACGGGAAAACTTACAAAGCATATGCGTCCAAAAACACTACACTAACAAAATAAACATAAGGGACACATAGGTTCCTAACATCCCCTCCCTCTTAGAAAAAATATTTTTCCTCAAAGATTAAGGTGTGGAAATTGTTGCTGAATCTGAAGAAGGGGTTTCCATGTAGCATCCTCAGGTTGCATTCTGTGCCACTAAATCAAGACCTCAGAGATGGAGTGAGAGCGAAGCTGACGAGTGCACCGGTCAAGGATTTCCTCAGGCTCCAATAGAATGGATCCTTCCTTATCTATTTCAGGTAGAGAATTTTGTGCTCTGACGTTGGTGCCAAGAACTTGCTTGAGACAAGAAACGTGAAATACTGGATGAATGTGGGAAGGAGGAAGTTCCAGTTTATAAGCAACTAAACCAATCTTTTGTAGAACCTTATATGGCCCATAAAATTTTGGGGCCAACTTATGAGGCCCTTTAAGCTTCAGGGAGGATTGCTTGTATGGCTGTAGATGAAGAAAAACCATATCCCCAACTTGAAAAGAGCACTCAGAACGGTGTTGATATGCCTATTGTTTCATTCGATTTCTGGCTATTTGAATATTATCCTGTAAGGTGCAAAGAATTTGATCCCTAATGCGGAGAACTGTGTCAACTGCCTGAACTAGTGAGTTGCTAGTAGTGTAGAGAAGGAGCACTAGAGGCGCCTAACCATAGACTGCTTCATATGGAGTCATTTTAGATGCAGTGTGGTAAGAGTTATTGTACCACCATTTAGCAAGAGGAAGCCACTTGGCCCACTGATGTTGTTGTTTGAAAGTGAAGCAGCAGAGATAAGTTTCTAAGCATTTGTTGATAATTTTGGTCTGACCATCAGTTTGTGGGTAATACCCCAAACTCATCTTCAGTTTGGTGCCAGTTTTCTAAAACAATTCAGTCCAAAAATGACTGGTAAAAGTTGTATCGCGATTTGAGACAATGGAAGAAGGGAGGCCATGAAGACGGAAGATCTGGTCCATGAAGAGTTGTGCAACTGAGGAGGCAGTAAGGGGTGGCTGAGGGCACAAAAATGACTATATTTGGAGAGACGATCAACCACAACCAAGATCATTGTCTTGTTGCCTGATTTAGGAATCCCTTCAATGAAATCCATAGAAATATCAGTCCAAATCTGTGTAGGGATGGGCAAGGGTTCTAGCAAGCTAAGAAGGAGGGTTGTTTCACCCTTGTGGTGTTGGCAGGTATCACATTCAACCACCATCTATTAAATCATCTATTTCATTCCTTTCCAAAAGAAGTTTTGTCTTGCCCGCTCATAATTTTTGAGGAACCCAGAGTGCCCTGTTGAAGGAGAAGCATGGAGTTCATAAAAGATAGCTTGTTGCAGATCTAGATTCTAAGGAAGCACTAAGCGCCCCTTGTATCAGAGAGAAGCACCATCCCAAGAGTAATGCGGTACAGTAGAAGGATTATTGTCCAACTGGTGAATGATTTGAGATAAAGAAGAGTCACTAACATAGCACTGCTGAACAGATTCTAACCAATTGGGGATTGACATAGAAATAGCTAAAAGGGAAGCTTGATCATCAAATCTGCGAGAAAGAGCATCTGCCACAATAGTGTCCTTACCCTTCTTGCAGGTGATCTCAAAATCATACCCCATGAGTTTGCTGACCCATTTCTGTTGTGTAGGGGAGGATACTCGTTGTTCCAGGAAATATTTCAGACTTTGGTGATCGGTCTTGATGCAAAAATGACTCCCTAGGAGGTATGGCCGCCACTTTTGTACAACATTAAAAATATCCATCATTTATTTTTCATATGTAGATAGGGATAAATTCTTACCAGAAAGGGCTTTGCTAGTGAATGCAATAGGATGGTCATCTTGAAGGAGAACAACACCCAGTCCATTGCCGCAAGTGTCACTCTCAATAGTGAAGGGATTGGAAAAATCTGGCATAGCAAGAATAGGTATACTACACATAGTTTCTTTCAGTTGTTCAAATGCATTCTCAGCAGCATGGGTCCAGGTAAAAGCATCCCTTTTTAACATATATGTCAATGGTGCCACAATCTTCCCGTAATTCCTAACAAACTTGCGGTAATATTCAGTCAACCCCAAAAAACCCCAAAGGCTCTTGAGAGTTTGAGGATGTGGCCAATTTTTCATGGCAGCTATTTTTGTAGGATCCACCCAAACCCCTTGGTGTGCAACAATATGCCCGAGATACTCCACTTCCTCCTAGACAAACACACATTTAGATTGTTTCGCACAAAGTTGATGATCATAGAGAAGTTACATTACAAGCTCCAGATGATGGAGATGCTCAGTCCAGGTTTTGCTATAGATAAGGATATCATCAAAGAAGACCAGAATGAATTTTCGGAGGTAGGGCCAAAATATTTTATTCATCACTGCGTGAAATGTTGAAGGAGCATTAGTGGGCATGACTAAAAATTCATAGTGACCATCATGTGTATGGAAGGCAATTTTAGGGATATCCTCCTCATTAACGCTAATTTGATGATACCCAGAAGGAAGATCCAACTTGGAGAAAAAATGAGCGCCATGAATCTCATCAAGAAGTTCATCAACAACCGGAATGGGAAACTTATCATTTATGGTGAGATGATTAAGTGCTCAAAAATCAATGTAGAGTCATCAGGACCCATCTTTTTTGCAGACAAGAAGAACTGGAGAAGAGAAGGAACTAGTACTAGGGCGAATAATACCTTGCTTCAGTAAGTCATGAATGAGCATCTCAATTTTGGTCTTCTGATGAAATGGTAGCGGTAGGGCCTGATGTTGGGTGGGATGCTGCCAGGAAGGAGCTGAATATGGTGGTCCTTTGGGCGAGAAGGTGGCAATCCCACAGGTTCAACAAATACACCTGCAAATACACCTGAATACTTATTTGTTGTAGATCTGCAAGAGTACTAGAGATCGCTGATGGCTGGAATGGAATGGAGCTGAGCGATGCACCATGTGAATTCTTCTTAAGAATATTTTCCATACGATGTGAAATGATGATGCTAAGAGACCCCGGCTGTAAGCCTTTCAAGGTGTGTTTTTTCCCATTGGCTAAAAACTGCATCCAAAGTTCAGAAAAATCTCATAGAAAGGGGCCAAGAGTGCGTAGCGATTGGGTGCCCAAAACCACATCACATCCACCTAAGGGAAAGGAAAACATGTCAAAGCGCAGGTTATAATCTCCAATAGAGAGACGCACATTGCAAAATTTCCCTTTGCAAGGTAAAGTGCCCCCATTAGCAATCATGACTTCAAAGCTAGAGCAGGGATGTACAAAGCAATCATCCTGTTTGTCTATTCGAGGGTCAATGAAGTTATGAGTGCTACCAAAATCAATGAGAATAGTAAGAGGGCTCTTCTTGAATTAACCCTGGACCCGCATGGTTTGTGGGGTAGTGACTCTTGCCAAAGCATGGACAAATATTTATGGTTGGGCTTCTGGCGAAGGAGGTTCAACAAGTAGTTGTTGAGGCTCAATCTCATCATTTACTATTTCCTGAGCACCTACATACTCTTCCAGTTCAGGTGGAGAATCCACATCCAAGAGATAGAGCTTTTGTTGAACTCATATATGGCCCTGGGATCATTTCTCATCACAATTATAACAAAGCCTTTTTTCTCGACGGGCTCGCATCTCTGTTTCAAACAAGTGCTTGATAGGAGTAGTTCTGGGGGCTGGTGTGACTTGAGGGTGTGGAGAACCCATATTTCAAAATGGAACAAAATTAGATCTATAACGTTGTAGAGCACTAATCTTTTCCTCTACTAACTTAGCCAACCCAAGGGCTTCCATCATTGTAGTGGGCCAGAACATTTTCACTTCAGATCGAAGTGCATCCTTCAGACCACTGACAAAACAACTACAGAAGAATTCATCAAACAATCCCTCTGTGTGATTAGCTAATTTTTCAAACTCTGTTTGGTATTCTCTTATTGTGCCTGTTTGGTGAAGTTTAGTGGGTTCTCCTGTAAAGTCATCAAAAGCATTGGGTCCAAAGCGCTACAAAAGGAGTGTGCACAATTCTATCTAGGTTGGGTCTTCATGAGCCTTGATGTACCAACGGAACCATTGAAGAGCTTCATGTTCCAAATGAAAAGATGCAAGTGGGAATTTGTTGATATCCAGAGTATTATGCAAGCTGAAATACTTCTCTGCCCGGTAAATCCGTCCAGTTGGATCAGCACCATCAAAGCGAGGAAAACCAAGCTTCGTTCCACGAGAATTGACAGAAGAAAACCCAACATCTCCATAATGGTTTCGGTTCATGGCTGAATGCTGAAGAGTGAGACTGAGAAATTTGTCATTCAGATCTTGAAGTTTTGTCTTGAGGGATGCAAGTTCCTCCTCCATGATTTTTTATCCTACACGGGTGACAACCATATAGCAATTTTTTCTTTTTTTTTGAAGTGTTTAGAAAAATAGAAACAGAAACTTTTTCAGTTAGGGAAAACTTGGAGTTGGGAAAAATGTAGATGAGTAATGGGGGTTTGACGAGTGGTTGGACACTTTCTGATGAAAATGGAAAAATAAAATTAAGGGTTTCAAGGGTGGGGAGGCAGAATGGGAAGAGCGGTCCAAGAGGGACAAAGGAGAAGAATTAGGAAATTAACCTTGTGGCCAGATTTGGTGGCGATTGGTTGAGAAGCAAAAAAGTTAGGGAAAACCCTAAAATTGGATAAATGAGGGATTTAGGGCTTTGATATGTAGAATTTGGGGTAGGGTCGTCAAGGAAGGAATTATGCGGAATGGTATTTCAGGGGTTCTGGGGAACTTTGAGAGGAAACTGGAAGAAAGCAAGGAAGCTATGGCTAAAAAATGGAAAAAACTAAAATGAACTGCAAGAACAAGAATTGTTGTAATTTGGAATGAACCCATATGCAAAGAAGAAGTATTGTAATTAATACAGCACCTGAAGGTCACGACAAAAAAAAAATTTGAGAGAATTTTCACCCAGCGAGCCCAAGAAAGTGCTCTGATACCAAATGAGAAGAACCTCCTGCAACAATATGATGAGCATGCACGAAATAACAGAAATATAGAGCAGCAGTAGAACTCAGAGTGAATCTATTGATCGTGGGCCACTTCGAGGGGGTAACCTCCTTTGAGAAAGCTCAATACAATAAATTCGTCGGCACCTTCAAAGGCCTCAACACACACTTATATACTAAGTAGAATCTAGACAAGTATTACTATCTATGCATGTGGGATAATAAAATATACTAACGGGACGACTTACAAAGCATATGCATCCAACAACGCTACACTAATAAAATAAACCAAAGGGACACACAGGTTCCTAACACAACACCTTTATGGATAGAAAGAAAGGTAACGACATCAACTCCATTATCATCCACATCTCCCTATGCTTTCCCTTCTCCATACTCATTTGAAAATCCGCTTTGGCTCCCTTTCCCACTCCCCCTATTGAAATAAAAATAGGGGCTTTACCATTTTGGAAGGCTCATATTTGTCACCTTTGTTTATCTTGTCCTAAATATAGGTGATTGTGTGAGTTTGATTCTCAAAATTCAACAATCCTAATTGACACCTTCATGTTTCTTATAGCAATGTTTAGAACATTTGTTTAGCATACTTTTTTTTTTTTGTCATTTTCTTGCTAGTTTTCCTATCCTTTTGTTATGTTTTTATAAATTTTTATTATATTTGAGTTTTATTCCCACTCTAGATGTTTCCACATATATTTTATTATGACCACATGGTTTCATCCAATTTCCTAACTTTATCTAGAACCTATATTTATCCCTATGTAATTGTTATTTCTAATTTTATGCAGTATTTTAATTTGTAACCATCATTTGATGTTCTATAAATAGTTAATTAATCATTTTTTCATGTTCCATTGTTCAATCATTATTTTTGGTACTCATAAACATGAAAAATAGCTTAAAAATAGCTTTAAAATAGCTTTAGTCTTTAATTTATCTTAGTTGATTTAGATTTTTGAAAGTATTTTAATTAAGATATTATAATAAAGGAGAAATGAATGTAGAAATTTATATCATTTTTATTATTTATTCATTCACTTTCACATTGTTTATTTCTTTATTGTAAATAGAATCAATATTTTTCCAGTATAATTTAATGTGGAGTAGTTCAATATGTTCTTATAATTTAAGTAATCATACATCTATATCACAAATATACTAAAAAGAAAAAAAACACCTTTATTATCATATTATGTTGATTGGGATGATGTAGGAAATAACTAAGAGCATTAGTTGTGTCCAAGTAAGGATAAAGAGCTAGTGGACATCCTTGTCTAATTAATTTTTTAAGATGGGATGATTCACACAATGATACATTGATGGCTATTCAAGCATTTTTGAATCCTTGAAGAGAAGTTATTCGAATGTGTGTAATGTTTGACAAAATCCCAACCATACAAGCCTTTTAGATGGTTAATTGACATATAATTTGATCATTGGTGGAGCTACCCTCATCCTTTCCAACACTTTCCTATGCTTTGTTGTAGTTTAATTTTTCTAGAGCCTTTACTAGTTTCCTTGGAGGTATGTATATCTCATTGATATAAACCTCATCAGTTATAAAATGATGTTTTGAATGAGAGGAGAGAAGGTCTGAAATTTAGGTTCTTAGAGGACTTCCATGTCTTATTGAAAGACAACGTGAAGGATTTGGATCATAGAAACGTTAAAGATGTTGTATATGGACTTTATTTTCTACTTAAAAATACAACAATCAATAGCAAAAAGGAAGAAAATCGATGAAGCAAAGGAAAAGAGAAAGTGAAAGAAATGAAATTAAAGGTAGTTATTTCAAGAAATAGATACTCACAAATCAAGGTCAAGATATCACTAGGTTTTTTAAATCATCCTTATTAACTCATGCAAATTGTGTACTGAATTAGGACAACCTTTCTTTATTTTTATATCCTTGCTATTAGCAATGACTTAGTGGTTTCTCTCCTTTTATATTAATATAACAGATGTGACCCCTTCTAGTGACATTTACCAATAAAAAAGGTCCCACAAAAAAATTCATATTTGTTCTAGACTATTATGAAGGTGATATGATCAAAATAGGGGCTTTGACCATATCGACAAGTTCTTACGTAATCATTTTTTTCCCCTCGTCTTAAGAGAAGATGATTTTGTCAGTTTTGTTGTCTAAATTTAGTTCTTTTTATTAACAATTTCATCTCTTCCAAACTTGTCAACATTTTGTCACTTAATATATTTTATAATAGTGTTTAGACCATTCTTTAAGAATAAATTTATTTTCATCATTTTCTTCTTATTATTCATGTCCCTTTTATTGTAATTTTGAAATTTCGTATTATACTTTGATTTTAAAGCTACTTTAAATATTTTTTCACCCATACAAATCTTATATGATTTCATCTTCACCTAATTTCACAATTTTATCTTAAATCTGCATTTATTCATCTATATCTGCTCTTCTCATTTTTATACATTATCTTAAGTTATGTCAATAATTTAATATTCTATAAATAATTAAGTTATCAACTTCAATTCCCTTCAACCACATTTCCCTATCATAAGCATTAAAAATTATAAAAACAATAACGTCATATGGATATAGAAAAAATCTTTCATAAAGAAGCTTTTAGCAAAAGCATTGAAATATCATTTATTCCACCCATTTTTATATACTTCTTTATACAACACTAAGCTATTAAAAATACAAAAGTATTTGTGTGCATAAATGCATATAGATTTGAGAGGAATTAATAAGGGAAAAGGATTATATTTGAAGATCCCCTTGACACTAAATGAGGAAAGCCTTGTCTTTTTATATTTTGTGAGGTCTTTTCTTCTCTTTTAGTATGTCCAGCTTTGGTAAGGCATACTTAGCAATATCTCTCTACCTTTTGGGATTCTAGGTCATTGTTAGTCTATTTTAAGTACTAGAGAATTACTAGAATTTGAGTCTAAAGTTAAAAGTTGTTCAATTTTGTTTGTATATACAAAGATGAGAACATCTTCAAAGAAAAAGAAGAGAGGCTTCTTTATAAAATGCTTACTAAATGGGGATCACCCTTTTGACTTACAACTATTTTCTAATGGATAAGGTTGTGGAGAATATTCAACCTAAGCATTAAATCTCAATAAATGAACGAATGCCTTGTTAACATACGCAATGCATATTTTCATCATAATAAATTTTAATCAACTAATTATAGCTTGATAGTTGACGTAGATGGTACTTGTATGATGATAATAAAGTTATTTTGACTTGTGTTTAAGTAGACAACAACAAAATAAAAATGAATTCAAAATTTTAATTAAGTTTTATGTAGTTGTTGGTAAATACTAATAAATGCTAAAGATGAATATGAAAGTTATATAAAATAAATGTATTGGTATTTATTTAAGTGTTAATTTTATTTTATTTTTAATTTTTTAATTTTATTCTTTTTGTTGTAGGTTTAGGAATTTATTTATGTATAATTAAGTTTGTGAGGGTGAATCTTGATAGAATGTGAAGTTAATGCTATTCATGTTGTTGTCATTAATGGTTTCCATTGATGTCAACATATCAGATGCATAGTTGTGGTTCATTTATGATTTGGTTGTTTTGTTGTATTAGTGGATGTGTGTATCAATATCTTTGGTGTATCGGTAGAAGTGTTCACCGAAAGATGTGATTTATATGTTTATCTTTATCCATGTTAGTGGTGGTCTCTTTTAGCGAGCAACATATGGTGGAATATTTGTTTTGGATCGGTCATATCTTGGACGTGTTTGTTGTGCTTCAGTTGACGTATTTGAATTGTAATGTATTAGATCTTATCCGCTAGTACCAAAGATCTCGAAGATTGTGTAGCGTGTCGATATGTGTGAAGGGTGTTGTATTGAGTGAGGTGGTCCACATTTCATTCCGTGCCACCGCGAGAGGGTTTTAGTGTGACCTATTTCAAATTGGTTTAGGCTGACTTGGTTCATGACATCAAGTAGTATAAAGAGAGCGATATTCCTAGTTGTTTGAGTGGTTGCTTGGATGCGAGTGATATGTGAAATGAATGCGAATATAACAAGGAAATAACTGTGTGTTGATGTATGTGCAAGTTAATGCAATTGGTAGCAGACTGTTATATCATTTATGTATTGTAGAGTATAATTGACAATGACTTTAGTGGAGGATTCTTTCATTCATTTCTTACATTTTGGAAGTGAGCCCATTTGTATTCAGAGTGATCCTATTTGTAATTGGCAGTGAGCCTTTCTCATTTATGGATAGTGAGCCCAACCAGCAGTGAGCCAACCCATAGTGAGAAAATTGATAGTGGGCCCTTGTAAAAATCACCTTAACCGATGTTCATTTCATGAGAATTAACTTCTCTGTGGTTTTTCTCAATTTGGGTTTCCACGTAAATTCTGGCGTTCTTTGTGTTGATGGTTTGTTCTTTCATGTTTACATCTGTTATAACTTTCTAAATTTTTTAAGTGCTTATCGATTCAACAAAATATTTAAATAAGTATTTGTGAATAACTTATTCACACCCCTCAGTTATCCAACTTATTCAACATATCTAATTTGATTTGTGGAAACAGTCTTATAAACCATCAAAATGATTTCACACTTTTCAAGGTATTAAATCAGGTATCTTAATTTGTTAAATCCAAACTATTAGAAAAGGCTAGTGACACTTATAAACACCCTTAAGGAATCTATCAAATTGTAAAGTGTATGTTCTAATAAATCAAATCACTAGCAAGGTGGATTATAGCTATAAGCACAAGTTCAAAGAAAATAAACAAAGCATGTAATGAACCTAAGTTGATGTTCTCTACTAAACTCTTTGATTATACACAAAATTCATTTTATTCTCATTTACAAATTTAATTCTAGATGTGTTTGATTGATTCCTAAGTTATTTCAAATGAATGAATGAATATATTTAAATACAATAAACAAGCCCATAAATCCATAACATATATGCTAGACTAGCTCGCAATAGTTAGTGAATAGGTCAGCAAGGAAAGGATTGAAATTTGAATTTCAAAAGCTAAAGTATAAATTTTTTACCTATGGATATGATACAAGGTGATTAAAAATATGTTTAGGGATGGGGATGGAAAATTTAAGGGTCAATGATGATGGAAAATTTAGGGTCCAAGGATGATGGAATTCTATAGCTAGTCATGTTGTATTGTCCTTTATGGATGGATTTTCTAGATACAACCAGATCTTCATCAATCCTAAAGATCAATACAAAAAAAGCCTTCATAACACCTTAGGGTACATTTATTGGGGTTGTTGTGGCTTTTGGGTTAAAGAATACCAGTGTGACTTATCAACGTGCTATGACTCTTATCTTTCATGAATGCAGGCATAAAATCTCAGAGGAATATGTCAATGATATCTTAGCTAAGTCTATTATACACCAAGATCATGTCAAAATCCTTGATCAAATATTTGAACACATTCATAAATAAATCATGTGTCTTTGGTGTTTATAGTGGACAACTATTAGGATTCATGGTCTCTCATCATGGTATTAAGGTGGATACAAAGAAAATAGATGTTATCATTAGCATGTCACCTCCTAGAAACTTTCTCAATTTTATAGTTTATAAGGAAAAATTCAAGCTATACGTAGATTTGTTTCGCAACTTGCAGATCACATTTTTCCTTTCACTCCTTTGATCAAGTAAGAATAATGTTTTCAAGTGGACTATGAATTTTTTAAAAACTTTTAATGACTTGAAATATTACCTAGCTAAACCTCTTGTCTTGCAACTTGCTACATTCATAATCAACATTTTCTCCTTTATACTATTTTTTTCCAATGCTCTTGCAACCTTATTGGTACAACATGATAGTGATAGTAAAGAACATCTTGTGTACTACATAAGTCATACTTACTCAACTTTGAAGTTTGATATACTGCAATAGAAAATCAATGTCTTGCTCTTGTCTTTGAAACTCGCCAGTTAAGACATTACCTTATCAACATTGAAATGCATGGTATCGTTAAATTTTATCCCTTAAAGAATGTTTTCTCTAAGATTAATCTTTTAAGGCACCTAGAAAAATGGGTTACGCGGTTAACTAAATTTGACCTTAAGTGTTTCTCTCAAAAAGAAATTAAAGGCCAAGGTTTAACTAGCTATTTGGCTAATAATCCCTCACCTTTTACTCTTCCTAATCAAGACTCATTTCTTGATGACCTTGCCCTTCCTTTGGATGTGAACAACACTTTGATCTTTTTCTTTGAAGGATCTAAATGTTAGACCAGATCTAGTGCAAGCATTCCATTGATATCTCCTTTAGGAAAGTTGTTAAGATTAGGCTGAAAGCTAATCTCCCAAGATCACCTGCATGCATGACAGTTACAAGATAGAAGCAAAAGATAGAAGAGAGAAGAAGCTATGGCGGCCAAAAAGCCAGAGCCATGAAATCCATGTTGCAAGAAAAGAATTTCTATTAACAACAATACTGAATACAATCTTCGTAAAGAAATACAAAGCGGTGAGTCCTTATAAAAGGATACCGAAACCCTAAAGAAATAGAAAGTTTCCTAAGTATAACTTAAGCATAGAGTAAATAGACTAATAATTAAATGATTTAATTATTAGCTATACTAGACTACTCTAACACCCCCCCTTAAGTATAACTTACGAAGAAGAAAAACAGCTAAACTACTGCAGAAAGCAGGAAAGATGGGTCCCGGCAACAAGGCCTGATCAGGTACCCAAAACAAGGAAGAAAACTAAGCCTTCAATCTAGGGAAAAAGGTGTCCCAGAGAAAGGAACAAGAATGAGAAAGAAGCATCTCCAAAGCATGGAACTAAAAACTCTGTCAGAAGAAACTGCTGGAACCCCCACTGAAGTGCATGACCAGGTAGAGAAGACAATGTCTGAAGAGCTGATCAATCAAACCAGGAAGCAATAGGACCAACAGAAAAACCCCCATAATGCTGAACTGGGAGAGGTGACAAGAACACTGAAATACAATGCCAGAAACATCTGCAGAAGAAGAACCAGGAACACCAACAGTGCAACAGAAGTACACACACAAGATAAAGGGCGGTGTCACCGACACAGCATGGGCTAATTTTATGGAAGGTACGCTCACTTGACAAAGGTGGATGCGCCTAAAATGGCATAAGCATCATAACCCCCCATGGCACTTTATAACAGAGTGCAAGTACACCAACCATACAAGGTGTACAAGATCCCAGAAATGCAGAAGTAGGCACTTTATCTTAGTGCGTTTACAGAATAAAGATGCATCAGAAGAAGCATACAAGCTCAGAAGTTAGAAAGAAGAGTGAACCAGAAGTACAGTAGAAGAGATCCCAGGACCTGTAAACCCAAGTAATCCACCAGAGTGCATAAACTGCCAAACTCGGAGGAGAGAAAACCTGGAATAGAATCTAGAAAAAATACTCTTGCAACTGAATAGTTCACTGAACCAGCTTTCCAACAATATCTGGTTTGCCAAAAACGAAGTCCGGATGAGCCAGATATAACTCCCGAAAGGCAAAACCAAACATCAGACTTCAACAGCAAAAAATACTGTTGAAATGGAAAAAATCAAAAATCCAACCTCTATCATCAAAAATTTCTCGAAAAGAGCTTTCCGACGGTATATGGAAGTCGAAAAAAGACCCCCGTATGCTCAAGATAGAGCGAAAACAGCCCCGAGGGGTCAGAAAGGCCTCAAAATCAGGCTTTAAGCCCCTGGGGCTAAAAAAAATAGGCCCCTACGTGCATGGCGCGCGCAAGGCCTGGGGCCGAGCCCCCGGTCATCCATATGACCGCCCGCATGAGAAAATGGCCCCCGGGGGCTAAACAGTCCCCCGAGCGGCGTGGGGGTGGCAGAGCGGCGCGGGGTTGGCAAGGCCGGGTCGGAGCGGCCGCAGGGGCGGCGGAATCGGAGGCAGGCATCGGAGCGACAGGGGATGCCGGGCAGTGGGGGAGGCCGGGCGGCGGGGGGCCGCGGAGGGTGCCGGGCAGCAGGGGCCACGGAGGCGGGGGCGCCGAAGGAGCCGGTGGTGGACAGGCCAGGGCGGCGCGATGAAAAAAACACTGCCCGCGCTATCAAAAATGCAAAAAATCACATAAAAATTGGTTTTTTTGAAAAAAAAATTTGAAATTTGGCCTCGATTTCTGTGTCGTACGGCACATAAACCAAAAAAAAATTGCCTCAGAGCCCAGTAGTCCAAAATGGACAAATTTTATGTCGTTTCTAGGGTTTTGGGGTCCTATGAGCTCAATGGTAATATCCGTTTGAGCCCAAAGTGACCATAACCAAAGCCTGCCCCTGAAACACAACAAAAAACACTGGAAAAACTTTGAAACCCTCTGTCTGGTGCGCTTCAACAAAACAAGAATAGCGAACAGCAGGAGAGCTCTAATATCATGTTAAGATTAGGCTGAAAGCTAATCTCCCAAGATCACCTGCATGCATGACAGTTACAAGACAGAAGCAAAAGACAGAAGAGAGAAGAAGCTATGGCGGCCAAAAAGCCAGAGCCATGAAATCCA
>MU225922.1:169031-182152 GCA_018584345.1 Thuja plicata
ATATATTCAAAAAATCTATTTTAATTTCTAAATCTTAAAAAAAAAAGGGGGTACCAAAACCCTACCCCTGTGCATAAGGGAGTGCTCGAGCCCCCTTGGCAGGCCGCCAAGCTATGGGAGACACCACAGCCACTACGGGTGTCGCGGTCTTTGGTGGACACCACAGTCGTGGAGGACTGCCATAGACAATGGCAGAAGCCACTTCCACGGTGGTCGCCACTGCAGGGCCCCACCCTGCTGACACAACCGCTATCGAGGGCATACACAACCCCCCCCCCCCAAAAAAAAAAAANCACCCCCCCCCCCCCAAAAAAAAAAAATTTGTATTATTTTTTTATTTTGAAAATGCATATAAATTTCGGCTAATATTAGTTTTAAATTTTTTATTTTTTTTTCCTACACAAAATAAATAAGGTTTCCCCTCCATGTTGTATGATACCTACAACAACAATGGAGATCCTCATCTTCAACCTACAACAAGAGAGAAAGAAAACATGAGAGAAGGAAGAGAAAGAAAAGGAGAGAAGAGAAAGTCATAGAAACCCTAATTACGAGTTGGGATTAGGGTTTGAGGGAGAGACAAGAGGAAGAGAGAAATAGAGAAGAAAATAAAATGAAGACTAAATGAGATATTCATCTCATTAACATTTTGTAGAAACCCTAATTAAGGTTGAATTATAATATTAATTGTTTTCAAATTTCCCTTTATGGGAATATTTGCGGAGGGAAACTTAAAATTTAAATTGTGCCTCATCCTTTCTTTTTAAAAAGGGATAATTATTTATCAAGTGTAGATTAAAATGAAAAAGGGAAGGGTTAGGATTTTAAATGGGAAATTTTATAATAGAAGTGAATTTTAATCATCCATTTAATGACTTGTTATTATATAATGGTTTAAAATAGCATGTTAAAATTATATTTAAAATATTACTATAATGTTATACTTTATATTAATTCATTATAGATAAGGTTTTTAAATCACTAAATGGGAAATTATATAAGTTAGGATAAAAATAATTCGAATATCTCATTGGAATAAAATGATTAATGTCTTCCATTAAATTAAATTGGTTTTTTTACCAAACCTAACAAATTTTCATATTTAAAGATAGTGCTCATAATGTGACTAATAAAATGATTATAATAAATAGTTATTGTAATCACCCAAACTTGGTCAACAAAACCCTAAGCCCCTAATTTTGATCTCTCATCAAGAAAACCCTAACCTTGATCACCTTAAGTCCTCACCTAAAGACAACTCAAAATATTCAGTCTGATCTGACCTAAACCCTAGGTCCTATTCAATCATCGCACTTGATTTAATTATTTAATTCTTGAATCCTAAAATATTGGCAATTAAATCTTATGTCATTTATTTAATTAATATCCTACTATGTTGATTATATAAATAGATAATTGTCAATTAAATATAAAAAGGAATTAAAACTAATAAATTGAGTAAAAATGCATTAAAATAATTTAAATATTCAAAAATGCATTTTCATGTCATCATTTTATTTGATTGAATATCAAATTGGAAACAAATATTTCTTGTCTAGTTAACTAAGTCTCTTCTTCTCCTCATTTCAGGAACAATCCAGTTAACTGAGAACTGACTCAGTTAAGTCCTCTTTCAACTTTAGAAGTTTCCCGAATGACTAATCAGTCAGTTCAATTAGCTGACTCTCTCAACCAATGGTCTTCCTTGCACATGGATTGTGCTTCTTTGAATCAATCGTGTTCAATCCTCAACATTCAATCTCGATTTTCAGTTCGAGAGATATTTTCTATAAAAGAAAGCTTCATTTTCATCACAAAGGACCCCCATAATTTCAAGTAGATTTATTATGTTGTTTTTGTCTCTCGTGATCATTAAACATTTAGTATTTTGCATATTTACATGTTTCAAGTATTTCAATTAATAACATAGGAAAATCTCATTTGGGTTTTTAAAACAAACTAAGCTAATCATTGAATGAATCTTCTTGTACTTACATCATAGATTAATTGTCATTTTCAAATCCATCATTTAGACAGTGTCAAGTCATTGGGTTTGCGATGATCTGAGAGAAAACTCATACCCCTGCCTACTAGAAGGCAATAGGTCACTTTAGATTAATCTCTTGTTTTCGTAGTTCAATTCTTTCTTAGATTAACTATGCAGTGACCTATTGAAGTGTGCATTGATAGCTTAGAGGTCCACATTTCACACATTCATGGCGTCCACCGTGGGGCTAAAAATATCATTTTTTACCTCAAATTTTGAAAAATGTGCAAGTCTTAGTTTTTTGTTCTGTATATTCCACTGTTCAGTCCTGTATGAACTTTCTCATAGTGTGATACGAGTAGGAACTTAAACATGTATTATTTGCAGTATATTTTCATATTAGGACTCAGTGATACTCGTATGAGTATCTGTTATTTTGGTTTCTAGAAGCAAGCTTATCATTTAAGATTTTCTAACATATAATCACTTTTTGTTTTCTATTTTCTGGCCTCCAAAAGCTAACATCTTTTCTGCAATTCAATTGACAAAGACTTCTCTTCTAAAACACTTTTACAAGATGATTGATGAAGAATCAAACATCAAACTATTGACAATGTCTTGCAGGTTATCTAATCATGAATCAACTTAACTTTGTGTTTTTTTATTAAGATAGGAACCTTTCATGCAAGACATTAATTAAAGATCAATCATTTTAGCATGTTCAAAATGACAATGATGTTAGGAGATTATGCTCTCGCCCTTTCATGGATGATCATAAATCCAGAGGCATGGTTGTCATTTGTTTGTGGTATCATTACCTTGTAGAGGGTATGTCACAGTGGGAAAATGTAATCACCCTTTGAGAACAACCCAATTAAGTACAAGCTAAAGCCAAGCCACTCTGACTCGCTATAAAAAAATCTCTTCCTTGATATTAAATTCTCGGAAGACGAAGATATTAGAGCTTATACTCGGTGCTCACCTAACACATAGTAGGGACCTAGGGTCTCAATCACGTTTACGTGACTACTTTTTCTAAGGTTCTTTGTGGGGCTATACACATCAATCGCGCTTGCACAGACACAAAGGATGTATTCAAACGGAGACCCTTACTAAGAACCCAAGAATAGCAGCCCACCTAGTTCACCCCTGAATGTAGGATAATCCAAGTCCAAGGGAGATACTAACTCCCCTGAGACACTCACCATACTGTGCCCCCATTAGTGTTTGGAGTCAGATAATACGACATCACTAGAGCTATTGTGTGGCTGGTTTTGACTGTATTCTAATTAGCTCTTGGGTGTGTGCCTAATTTTGTGAGCAGGGACTTTCCCACTTAGCCAATCTTCTTAGATCTAGCGTTAGCTTGTTGTGCTTGGGTTAATTTTTTCCACAATGTGTTAAATGTGCTTGAAAATCTGAAACATTGAAATAAAAAATTGAAAACTGCAAACAGAGAGTGAAAAAAACTTTTTCGTACCATCATGTATTCTGACTCATACTAGTCAGGATCCTGCATCTGTTTACTTGTATCACCCGCTGACAGTACTCGTGTGACCCTGTGAGAATACTCATATGGGAATTTAAATTGCCTACCTATTTTGACCTATCGTATGCACTCCATTATGAGAAACCTAGTTCTTTGTATCATCTATAGAGAACCCTCATGCGATTTTGCACTCACTCGTACTGTGATTTGAAAATATCTACCCAGATCCCCTTTTTGACCTATTTTTACCAATCATAGACCTCTAGTTAGGCTTTGTGTTATCTTCTGTAAATTTTGATTCAAAACATTGAGCTTTTGTAGTTATTATTTTTAGTCATAACCTGTTGGTAGTCTAACTTTTGTTGTTGTGAGTCCTGGTTTGTTGGTATAGTCCTTTGATTAGTCTGTCACCATTAGTTTGATCTTATTTGTCTACGTTATCCTTATTCTAGGTAGTGAGTGCAATTTTGTTAACCTTTACTCAGATCAGATTCATTTGCATCTCCAACTTAGTTGGACATTATCTTGTTGTCACCATCATCTATCTTGGACTTAGTCAGCATGCCAGTGTTACTTCAAAACCTATTGGGTGAATCAATTGATTCGTGCCTATACAAACTAGAGGTTCTCTCAGACAACTTCAAGAGGAAGAGAAACAACATTTTGCATTTGGGGCAAACCCTAGATTTTCATAGAACAACCAGAAATTGAAAACAAGTCAATCTCCCCTCAAAACAAGTCACCTAATTAGAGAATGTCTAGAGAAAGGAAAGGACAAGAGAATTCTAGGTGAATAAATCACAGTGCTAGTATCTGGGCTACTAATAGTCAGCACTCCTCGAGTGACTCGGAGCTTGATGAAGCCAATATCATCAGATGTTAAAATGACATAGACTTTCTTAAGATGATTAAAACCATCATGGCTCCAGAGAAAGAACAATTCTTCCTCGATCTAGCACAACAAGGATCCCAACTTTCTCCTCAATACAGGGTTGAATACGTCATCGCAAAGAGGAAGAAACTCCTTTAACATCGGTGACAAAACAACTGCAAGCCTTGCAAACTGAGTTGCAACAGATGAAAAGGAAAAAAAAAAGAGAAAAAAAACCATGAAGTATTCTATGGACACCATTTGTCCATTTCCTTTATAAAGACTTATACTTACCTCATTTCCCACATGAAGTGGAAATCTCAAAATTTGACAAATATGGTGGCGAATCTGATCCACAAGATCATATCTAGGAATTTTGTGCTATATGTACATGATTTATTCATGAACAGACGTACCTCATGCATCTCTTTTCCTGGAGGCTAAGTGGTCAGGTCGTAGAGTGGTGTTCAAAGTTACTGACTAGAATCAAAACTTTCAACGAACTGATAAATCTATTTTTACAACAGTATTCATACAACATACAACATCTCGTGACAATGACCAATTTGTGCAATACCAAACAATAAATGGGATACCCTTTTCTAACTTTTCTTCAGCGATGGAGGAAAGTCTTTTCTTGATATCCATACCTCATACCTAAATCTGAGAAGATGGATATATTCACTAACATGTTGATCCCCAAGTACAACTTCCCCATTTAGATGCAAGATCTACCTACCTTAAACAAATTAGTGAAAAGTGCACTAAAAATAGAAGATGTGCTTGTCAGAAAGGGTGAAATCACTCTTTACAAGGAAAGAAAGTATGGTTCCAATTCCAAGAACAAGAACAAGTACTGGAACAAAAATAAACATGTGGTAAATGATGGAGTAGTTGACCATGTTGCTCCTCAATCAAAGCCAACATTTTTTAATTTGACAAGTGGCACAAAGGCCCTAAAAGCTATTGAGAACACCATAAAAGCTCCTTCAAAAGGAACCATTAATCTCATGAAAGAGAAACCTTGGGTCAAACACAAGTGCAACTTCACTCCCTTAGGTGAATCATACGAATCAGCACTCAAGACTCTTCTGGAAAATAAACTGATCACATTGTCAAACAACTACAGACCACATGAACTTGAGGTGAAACCAAAACGGTGGAATGATAATTACTACTGTGAATTCCACAGGAACAAGGGACACAAGACAGATAATTGTATGAGACTCAAGCACGAGATCCAAGATCTCATTGAAATTGAAATAATTGTGGTTGGAAAACATGCCATGAATGTTGATCATAAGGCATTTAGAAATCCCTTTCCTGAGTATGAGAAAGGGGAAAGCTCCAAACAAGGTTCTAGAATCAACCACACATGTGGTGCCAATGATGATAACGTCATATACATGCTTGAGCTAGTCCCTTTTGATTATTAAAATGTCATTATTGTCAAGAAAAATGATAAAGAGTATAGAATGGATAACACTATGACTCGTGCACAAGAAAAGGTCACCCTAAGAGGATTTGGATCAAACACAAGCGCAACTTCGTTCCCTTAGGTGAATCATACGAATCAGCACTCAAGACTCTTCTGGAAAATAAACTGATCACATTGTCAGACAACTATAGACCATATGAACCTGAGGTGAAACCAAAATGGTGGATCAATTAAGACTATTGTGAATTCCATAGGAACAAGGGACACAAGACATAGAATTGTATGAGACTCAAGAATGAGATCCAAGATCTCATTGAGAACGAAACAATTATGGTTGGAAACCATGCCATGAATGTTGATCATAAGGCATTTAGAAATCCCTTGCTTGAGTATGAGAAAGGGGAAAGCTCCAAACAAGGTTCCATAATCAACCACACATATGGTGCCAACGATGATAACGTCTGACACATGCTTGAGCTAGTCCCTTTTGAGTATTAAAATGTCATTATTGTCAAGAAAAATGAAAAAGAGTATAGAACGGATAACACTATGACCCGTGCGCGAGAAAAGGTCACCCTAAGAAAAGTTGGACCTTCCAACCCCTCTACATATAGTAACCAATCCACGACATCCAAACCTTCTATATCGACAGTAAACAACCAGCTATAACTACGTTTAAGGTGTTCAATTCCAAACAACTAGTTTCATCTCATGTTGCTGAGTACAATATTATTGAACCATTACAAATAACAAACAATCAAATATCAATTTTTGAATTGCTCAAAATCTCTCTAGCTCACAGAGAGATTTTGGATAAAGCCTTGTCAACTGCCAATGTCCCTAAGGACTTGGACTTAAATCAGTTTTAATCCATGGTGACCCGCCATGGATCCACAAGATGCAAGGTGTCTCATCTAGTTACCATCAGTGCATAAAATTCCCTTTCAACGGGGTTCAAGTCACCATTCCTACAGATACTAGTTATGCTTGGAATGCAGTGAGATAGATAGCTGATATTCTCATCCCACACAAAAGAGAAGCTTCTACTTCTGAGTCCACTAGGGATATGATGAAAGAAATGGAAAAGAAGCTCAAAATAAAAGACACGGGGGATGGGTGGATACATGATAGAACATGTTTTATCGCTAACATCTCTTCCCACATCACCCATATCTTATGGGAGACCTTCAGAAGAGATCAAACCATCAACTGCACCAACCAAAGTAATCTATGATGGTAGCTTAATTCAAGCAACTGTATTGCTTGAAGATGAAAAAGAAGAGAAAGCTATCTTGGAATGGTTGTACAGAGAACCTGAAGATAATGATGTTAAACAATGTGAGATCTCTCCTGAGAAATATGGAAAGGGATATGAGTTGGTTGGACATATGGGTTATTCAAGAAAAGACCCTATAGGGTGTAATCAAAATGGTCTCATAGAACCCATAGAACTCAAGTACAGAAGTTTTAAAGATACAATGGCTTAGGCTTCTTATTATCTAAAGAAAGGAGAAAGAATGACACACCCCCCTATAAATGGGATGACTCTGATGAGGAAGATCAATATCCTTATCTTGTTCCTCCATGTATCTTGTCTCTTCTTAATGGGGATGAAGAAAAAAGTCCCCATATCAATGCTACTGAACAAAAAATTCCAAAGGAAAAACAAATGGTTTCTAATCAAACAGATGCTTCAACCTCTCAAAAAATTCCAGATACAGAGGAAGAGAACATACCCATAGCATAATTTATGGGAAGGACTCATCCTAATTGGGGTCAATGGGTAGACTTTACTCATGTCTTAATATGGTGGCCCAAGATGAAAAAGACTCTCATGAGTATGAATTTGATATTCTATCCTAAGAAAATCTAGATAAAGAGGTCGACAAAGTGCAAAAATATGTGACCAAACTCAAGGTAGGTGAAAGCTAAGGGATTAGGTCTCATGAGTTAGATCCTCAAATCCCTGACATGGGCTTTGATGATGCCATTAGGGTTCTCACCAATTTGAACATGTCTATACAAGGTACTAATCTAGGACTCTACTTAATAGTCCAATTTCATGATGAACATACTATGAACACCCTAGAACCTATTGAATCCTTGACACTCATGCATCCTGAACTCATTGATTGGGATTTGCAAGAACAACCCATGAACATGCCTACATTCCCCAATGAGTATGCACTAGCCTACTATCTTAACGTTGTTGAACCAGTCACCTCTTCTACCAGTGAATCGAGGGTGAATATGAGTGAAGAAGATATGAAGTACCTCAGTTAGAAAAAAAAAAGAAAAAAGAAACAAATGTTCTTAAGGCGAAAACCACATTGTGGCAATTTCACAACAAAAAATAGTAAAATAAAAGACGCATCCAACGGTGAATATCTCTGAGGAACTAAAGGATGGGGTACTTGATATCTTGCCTAGTCACTTCCAAGAGAAATCATCAGTATTGATAGAACCAACACAACTTTTTAATATTGGAAATGCATAGCATCCATATATAATTCATTTGGCACAATTACTATTAGCAGAGGAGTTAAAAGAGTTCACTGAAATATTTAAAGAAAATAAAATCAACTTCGCATGGACTTACTCGAATATGCCAGGCTTGCATCCATATATCATAATGCATCATCTCTCAATTACACCTGGAGTCAAACCAGTGAAGCAAAAACTCAGAAAGATGCATCATCATGTTGCGCTACTAATAAAAGCTGAGTTAGAAAAATTGCTCAAAGATGGATTCATCAAAGAAATTGACTACGTGGAATGGATCTTGAATATTGTGCCTGTATCAAAACTAGATAAGTCTATCTGAGTATGCACTGATTTCAGAGATCCTCAACAAGGCGTGTCCCAAGGATGACTTCCATTTTCTCAATATTGACATGATTGTTGATATGACGACTGGGTACGAGATATACTCCTTAATGGACAACTTCTCTGGGTACAACTAGATCAAAATTTCCCTTGAGGATCAAGAGAAAACAACATTGACATGTGTATGGGGTACCTTCTATTGGAACGTCATGCCATTCGGTTTGAAAAATGAAGGTGCTACCTACCAGAGGGCTGTAACAAAATCTTCCATGATATAACACACAAAAACATGGAAGACTATGTGGATGATACTCTTGTGTAGACCATGAAAATATCCATACATCTACAAGATCTGGGCAAGATTCTAGACAGAATGGAGCATTTTAGACTAAGGTTGAACCCAAAGAAATATGCATTTCGTGTGATGTGTGACATCCGGTAAACTGTTGGGATACATTGTTTCAACAAAAGGAATCGAGGTGGACCCTGCATAGGTACAAGAAATCATGGAGATGCAACCACCAAAGAACATTAGTCAGATGAGAATGCTCCAAGGAAGGACTCAATCTATCAGAAGGTTCATCTTGCAACTGGAAAATAAGACACAAACATCTACAAAAACTTTATGCAAGGGAGTGACCTATCAATGGGATGAGGAATGTGACAAGAACTTTAACCAGATCAAAGAATATTTGGAAAATCCACCAGTGTGGATGCCTCCTACACGGGGAAAGCCACTAATTATGTACATCTCTGCTACTGTGACGTCACTGGGGGAACTCCTTGCACAAGAGGATGAGAACAAGAAAGAACGAGCTATTTTCTACATCAATAGAACCTTAGTCTCATATGAGATAAAATACTCAGTGATTGAGAAGGCTTGTCTAGAATTTGTGTTTGCAACTCAAAAACTGAGGCATTATATGTTGGCACACTCTGTAAGACTGGTCGCCAAGATTGACCCACTGAAATACCTTCTGAGCAAAGCTACCTTAACTGGAAGATTGGTTAAATGGGTCATGCTCCTTAGAAAATTTGACATTGAATATGTCGAATGTAAGGCTATCAAAGGGAAGCCATCACAGATTAACTGAATGAAGCTCCACTAAAAGATGATCAACCCATCAATGTTGAGTTTCCGGATGGATCCATTTTGCACATAACTCATAGATCCTGGAAGATGTTCTTTGATAGCTCTTTAACGCAACAAGGTTCAGGTGCAGGCTTGTTATTCATCACTCCTTAGAGCTACTCTAATCCTAACGCATACAAGATCTTGTTTCTGATGACATGTAACTGATTGAATGTTTGAATATGTTAAGTTGATCACCGAAATATAGAAAGATAATACAAGACATTAAATCAGTTAATAGATTGTATTGTCATTGATGTCAACTTGATATAATCTAATCGGTTATAATCAAAGTGTCAAATAATTTAGAGAATCAGAGAGATAAAGATTATTCTTTCAGTAATGCATAATAGACAAGCATTCACTATGTGACTTCAAACACTAACAGCTAGTGGAACCCGACGGACAGAGATAACCGAAAGTTAAGTCACAGTGATGCCCGAGCGAGAAACCCGGCAAGCATTACCGATGAGAAGAATTACAATCATACCTGGCAGATAGAATCATAGTGTAACCCGAAAGATAGACAAACTCAAAGGATAGACAACCCCGACAGATAGACAACCCTGATGGAGAAGCCCGAGGAGAACTGGAGTGTTGACAGAAGCTTTCAAAAAGTTAAAACATCAAAGTTAACTAGAGTTCAGAAATGACAAAATATCTAGCTGGCAAAGCTAAATATAGACTTAACTGGTACTTATCATTGTTTTCATCGACAGGATAAAGCCAGAGATAAGTAAAGGATTTAAAGCTATTTTGTCCAATTGGCAAGAAGATCTCTGCGAGATAAAATAGGAGTTTTTTATTTAAATCAGATTGGTTAAGATTGCGAATCATGCCAAGATCAAGAAAATAAAGAACCTAGAAACAGTGATATCATGTCCATAAAGAGACAACTTAATTCATTACAAATTAAGGGGAGTGAATGAAAAAGAGGACGTTGGAGAGAAACTGATGAAGAACAACTTCATACAATCCTGATCAATCAAGCTGAGGAAAGACGTAAATATTTCTGCGGACACCAAGCAATAGAGCATAGCATCACCGAGCAGACAAAAAGTGGAGCAAAGGTATTGAAAAGATATATAGATCAAATTGGGTTAATGAGCTTACAATAGATCTGAAAATCTAAAAGTATAAGTTGTATATGTGAACATTTCATACTGTTTCATTTAACCATTGATTCAGAAAGTCTCTTAACCAAGAAGGATTTAAAGATCCTTTCTATATTGAGATACATCCCAAGGAGTACCAAAAATTTTGATCATGAAGATAGCATGAGATGTCAGATACCATTTGACAAACCAGAAGAGTTTGACAAGGAAGGTAGCATAGAAATGCCCGATATCAAGTGACAAACTAATCTTTTAAATCCTCTAACAAGGTCACACCTAAAAATGTTTTTGTAACCTTTAACAAGGTTGGCTCTTCACCGAGCTCACTTCAGAAGAGTGAAAATTTTGGGTTATCGGTCCCAAGTGGTTTTTCCCTTAACAGGGTTTCCACATTAAAAATCCATGTGTCAATATGTTTATGAGTCATTACTTTAGTGTTTTGCATTACACATAGTTAATCTGGATTGATCGGTATACTCTAAGAAATTTACTATTTTCGGTAAATTGAAAGACTGCTATTCGGTAAAAATACAGAATTAGGTTTAACAAAGCATTTCGAGCAGTAGTAATTTGATAAGTATATTTGAAGGCATTCATCTTATAGGACTGAAGATAACTAGAGGCTTAATGTTGTGGTCTTAAGTTTTTGGGTTGATTAATTGCAATATTTTGAGGCCACTGATTCACCNCCACTGATTCCCCCCCCCCCCCCCCTCTCAGTTATTACTATCAATTGGTATCAGAGCTTGTGTGCTTAGAAAGGGAGTTTAACAGCTCAAGCTAAAGATCAAAAGATGAGATGAGATGTGCCCAAGTTCAATAAAGACAACTTTGTATCATGGAAAAGAAGAATAAGACTCCACCTATTAGGTATTGGTAATGATGTTACTCAACACCTTGATACTGAGTATGTGTTGCCTACAAGATCTCACACTCTTGAGAAATTAAGAGAAAATCATGAGCATAATTGCATGATGATAGAACTTGCCTCATCACTCTCCGATGTTGAGTTTGAAGATGTCAAAACCTATACCTCTGCAAAGCAAATGTGGGATAAGTTGAAGCTGGTACATGGAGGAGACACTAATGTACTAAGAGCCAGGGCAGAAAGCCTAAGAGGGAGGTTTGATGACCTAAGGATGAAAGAAGGAGAAAATATCACTCAGTATAGCTGTAGAATCAAAGAGGTAGTCAATGCTATCCAAGGATTTGGAGGTGTACTTGAAGAGGAGAAAGTGGTACGTAAAATCTTAAGAACCTTACTTCCTATGTATGCTATTAGAGTTTCTGCTATTCAAGAAATGAGAGCAGTTGCAAACAATACAGTTACTCTAGATAGTCTGATTGGTAGACTGATTTCATTGAGATGAATAACTTTGATAATAGTGTCTTACCATCTATGGAATTGTATTGAGATGATGTACTGAGAGGGGAGGGGTGAATCAGTACCTCTAAAACTTTTCTCAGTTAGCCCATTAACCCTTAGTCATCAGTTTATAAAAACAACTTGTCTATTTGTTCATCTTTCTTTATGTATGTGAAATCATATCATACATTCCATTTGATGTGTAATAGTAATAGAAACATACATGAAATTTGATAACACATAACACAATATATGGTATCACAGAAAACTCCTGTTAAGAAAGTAAAAATTGTAGTGGGGATTCTTACCCACAAACTTCACTATCTGCAGATAAGAAGAGCCAGTTAAGGCTTACAATTTGGTCACTTCTGATGACCTACCCTGTTAGGAGTATTACAGTGGAGACCTATTAAGATCTACTTCATTTGAAGCTTTAGTAACACTGTTAAGAGTGCACTTTGTTAAGAGATTTACAAAGGACGGTTAAGTCCACCTTTTACAAAAGGTTTTTAGATGTGATGCACTTGTTAGAATGCAAATACATAAGTCTTTGATCTGATGATGAATGCAATCTTTAATTGTTGATAAAATAGAAATAGAATCACCCTCACTGCAACCACTAACATGAAATAGAATCCAGTAGAAAACTACAGCTTCACATACAATTTTTCTATCTATTCAAATGCAAATGAACAACTACAACGGCGCAAAAAACATGAGACAAAGCCTCTGTAAATAGAATCACTTCTGCTTCATTAACAAGTTTGTCTACCTTGTATACTAAATTCTTTTCAGCATTTATAGAATTTACAATACATCAGGCTTCTAAGAGCCAATGACCTTCCCTCTTCTTGGAATACAAAGAGACAGAATACAAAGAGAAAGACTTTTCAAGTC
>MU225922.1:208127-223425 GCA_018584345.1 Thuja plicata
TAGAGAAAAGATTCAAAGACTACATCAGATCCACACAAAATCTGTAGGGGACCTCTATGATAACAGTAATTTTACAAAGATTAGCAAAAATGGAGTGTGTGCCCCTTACCTGTTGTGCAAAATCGCAACACACAAACCCGTCTCCTCCCGCCAAAAGCACTTCGGCACACGAAATCAATCACAGGCAATGAAAATTGTGTTTAACACTATTCTTTTTTTTTCTATATAATCCCGTGTTTGTCTATATTTTGACATTTTGACATTTTCGGGAGCATAAACCAAAAAAAAGAGTTTTACAAGCGAAATTGGCCTGCCGTCAAAAATTTTGGTCTAAAATATAGGCCTAATGTACTAGTGACTAACTATTGCAATGAGCATGGAATTAAAAGACAGGTTTCAGCACCGAGAACACCACAGCAAAATGGAATTTTTGAAAGGAGAAAAATATCAATTGTTGATTGTGCAAGAATATTGATGATTGAGAAGAGCATCACTCAAACTTTCTGGAGGGAAGTTGTCAGTACTATTGTCTACACATTAAACAGAGTACAATTGAAGAAGGCTACAAAGAAGACACCCTATGAGCTTTGGTATGGTCATACACCCAATGTAAGGTACTTCAGAATCTTTGGCAGTCAATGTTATATTTTGAAAGATGATAGAAATGGAAAACTTGACTCCAAAAGTGAAGAAGGTATCTTTCTAGGGTATTCAACCAAAAGCAAGGCCTGTAAATGTCTTAACAAGTCATCTAACAAGATCATTGAAAGTGCAAATATGAAAATAAATGAATTTGTAGAAAATAATGATAAGGAAAGCAGAAGAGAACTAGAGGACTACAACAGGTTTTTTTATACAAAACCTGACACTCTACCCGAGCAACAGTGTATCGCTCCCGAGAAACAGAACATTGCACCCAAGCATCAGGCTACAATTACCAAAAATCAGGAAAATCCTCAAGATGATGTTCTGAGCGATGGAGATCAAAACAAAGGTCAAGAAGATGATCAGAATGATGAACAAAAAGTTGAACCTAAACTTGCCAAGTATGTCAAAAGACATCATTCAAATAATCAAATCATAGGAGACAAGAAGGCTGGAATGAGAACAAGAAGTAAGTCACTAAACACTAGATGTTTACTTTGTGATTTTGAGCCTAAACCTGTTAATAATGCACTTGAGAATGAAGAATGGGTCAGTGCCATGAATGAAGAAATAGAACAGATTGAGAAGAACAGTACATGGACACTAGTACCGAGACTAGATGACAAGAATGTCATCGGTACCAAATGGATATTCAAAAACAATCTGAATGAGAATGGAGAGGTCACAAGAAACAAAGCAAGGTTAGTATGTAAGGGGTGTGCACAAGAAGAAGGTATTGATTATGGAGAAACCTTTGCACCCGTTGCTAGAATAGAAGGAGTTAGAATCTTACTTGCTTATGCTGCATTCAAAGGATTCAAGGTATCCCAGATGGATGTCAAATCTGCATTCCTAAATGGAATACTAGAAAAAGAAGTATACATTGAACAACCAGAAGGGTTTGTTGATCTAGACAAGAGAAACATGGTATGTAGACTACATAAAGCCTTGTATGGATTGAAATAAGCACCTAGAGCCTGGTATGAAAGAATTCACTCATATATAATTAGCTTTAAATTTGTAAGAACAAGTGAATAGAAATTTGTACTTAAAAGAAGATAGCGATGGTAATATTCTGATTGCTAAAATTTTTGTTGATGATATCATTTTTGGGGGAAATGAAATGTTATGCAAATTCTTTGCTAATGAAATGAGCAAAGAATTTGAAATGTCTATGTTTGGGGAGATCAAATTCTTTCTTGGTCTACAGATTCTTCAACAAGATGCAGGCATATATATCACTCAGTCCAAATACATCAAGGAAGTGTTGAAGATATTGAAGATAGAAGATTCCAAACCAGTTGGAACACCTATGGCTACCGGATGTAAGCTGACAAAAGAAGACAAATCAAATGAGGTAAATCAGACTTTGTATAGATCAATGATTGGAAAACTAATGTATTTTTTCATACCAGACCAGATATAGCACATGCAGTTGGAATAGTTGCAAGATTCTCTGCTAATCACAAAGAATCACATATGAATGTTGTCAAGAGAATTCTGAGATATCTGAAGAATGCCAAGGACTATGGATTATGGTATAAAAGAGAAGGAAAATTTGAGCTACAAGTCTATACAGATGTTGATTGGGCTGAAAACATTGATGACTGAAAGAGCACAACTGGAGGAGCATTCTTCATGGGTGATAGACTTGTCACATGGATCAGCAAGAAGCAAGGATGCATCTCTCATTCTACTACAGAAGCAGAGTATGTGGCTGCTGCTGCAAATTGCTCCAATATTGCATAGATCAAACAGTTTCTAGAAGGTATGAATATGAAGATTCTTGAAGCAGTAATTATCTACTATGATAATACCAGCGCAATTAACATTTCTAAGAATCCAGTCATGCATGCTAAGAATAAGCATATTGCTATCAAGTATCACTATCTGAGAGAACAAGTAAAAGCAAAGGAGGTGACACTAGAATATGTTCAATCAAAGGAACAATTAGCGGATATATTTACCAAGCCATTACCGAAAGATACATTTGAATACCTAAGACAAAGACTAGGGGTCCAACCCTTGTCTATCAGTCAGCAAGCTGACTAGCAGACTGCATCAACCTACACATAATCTGAAGATCATTCATGTTGATGCAAACACCAAGATGAACAGCAACAAATACATTTGTACACAACAAGGTACAAATTTGCACCGAACACAAGAGACATTGTATTGTTGATGGATAGGTAAATTCAAGGAATATATTATATAAAGGGATGGAAGATGATATAGAATAAACTTGTTTGGAATTGTTGTCAAAGGAAGAGATTAATTATCTCATTATCAGAAAATATTATATCATTATCCATGAAGAGAAGTTCCTAAGAATCAAAAGGAAGATTTAATCAATATTCAAAGGGAGAAATTGATTACATATGAAATATCCATCTAAGGGAGAGAAGTAACAAAGGGAGAGGGTTCATACAAAGAGAGAGATTGTTGTCAAAGGAAAAAGACATTATCAAGAAGAGGATCAGTCAAGGTAGAGAAGATATCAGAACACAGATAGAAGATGCTCCATCTATCCAATGAAGAGATTGAAGATTGAAGAAACCCACTCTTCAAGAAACAAATTTAAGCTATTTTGAGCTTACCGAAAGCCAGACATTTGTAATAGTTACAATAGGAAAGATTGATGAAACTGTTATATTTCATATTGTATTGGTAATAATATAGTGTGATAATGTAGTGTGTTTCCATCAATGCTAAAGGGAGAGATTGATGACATGTAACTGATTGAATATTTGAAGATGTTAATTTGATCACCAAAATATAGAAAGATAATGCAAGACATTAAATTAGTTAATGGATTGTATTTTCATTGATGTCAACTTGATATAATCTAATCGATTATAATCAAAGTGTCAAAGACTTCAGAGAATCAGAGAGATAAAGATTATACTTTCAGTAATGCATAAAAGACAAGCATTCACTATGTGACTTCAAACATCGACGGCTAGTGGAACCCGATGGACAGAGATAACCAAAATTTAAGTCACAGTGATGCCTGAGCAAGAAACCTGATGAGCATTACCAACGAGCAGAATCACAAGCATACCCGACGGCCAGAATCACACTATAACCCGACAGACAGACAAACCCAAAGGACAGACAACCCCGACGGACAGACAACCCTGATGGAGAAGCCCAAGGAGAACTAGAGTGTTGACCAAAACTTTCAAAGAGTTAAAACACCGAAGTTAACTAAAGTTCAGAAACGAAAAAATATCTAGCTTGCAGAGATAAATATAGACTTAACTGGTAGTTATCATTGTTTTCATCGACAAGATAAAGCCAGAGATAAGTAAAGGATTTAAAGTTGTTTTGTCTAGTTGGCAAGAAGATCTTTGCAAGATAAAATAGGAGTTTTTGCTTTAAATTAGATTGGCGAAGATTGCGGATCACGCCAAGATCAAGAAAATCAAGAACCTAGAAATGGTGATATCATGTCTATAAAGAGACAACTTCATTCATTATAAATTAAGGGGAGTGAATGAAAAAGAGGATGCTGGAGAGAAACTGATGAAGAACAACTTCATAGAGTCCTGATCAATCAAGTTGAGGAAAGAGTTAAAGATTTATGCAGACACCGAGCAACAGATCATAGCATCACCAAGCAGAACAAAAGTGGAGCAAAGGTATTGAAAAGATATATTGATCAGATTGGGTTAGTGAGGTTACAATAGATCTAAAAATCTACAACTATAAGTTGTATATGTGAACAGATCATACTGTTTCATTTTAACCATTGATTCAGAAAGTCTCTTAACCGAGCAAGATTTAAAGATTCTTTCTATATTGATATATGTCCCAAGGAGTAACAAAAAGTTTGATCATGAAGATAGCATGAGATGCCAGATACCATTTGACAAACTAGAAGAGTTTGGACAAGGAAGGTAGCATAGAAATGCCTGATATCAAGTGACAAACTAATCTTTTAAATCCTCTAACAAGGTCATACCTAACTGTGTGTTTTTAACCTTTAATAGGGTTGGCTCTTCACCGAGCTCACTTCAGAAGAGTGAAAATTTTTGGTTACTGGTCCCAAGTCGTTATTCCCTTAACATGGTTTCCACGTTAAATATTCATGTGTCAATGTGTTTATGAGTCATTACTTTAGTGTTTTGCATTACACATAGCTAATCTGGATTGATCGGTATACTCTATGTAATTTATTGTTTTTCGGTAAACTGAAAGACTGCTATTTGGTAAACATACAAAATAAGGTTTAACAAAGCATTCCGAGCAATAGTAATTTGATAAGTATATTTGAAGGCATTCATCTTATAGGACTAAAGATAACTAGAGGCTTAATATTGTGGTACTAAGTTTTTGGGTTGATTATTTGGAATATTTTGAGGTCACTGATTCACCCCCNTCCCCCCCCCCCCCCCCCCCGTCTCAATTATTACTAATAGTTTCCTTATACAAACAACATAGCCAAATATGAAGCCTTGGTGAATGGAATTAAATTGGTTATTGAATGGAATATTTTTGAGTTTCATATTCATGGTGACTTTCAGCTGGTAATCAACAAAACCAATGATGTCTACCAAACAAAGGATGATAAACTCATACATTACAAAAGAATGGTTAATGATTTCAAGAAGTAATTCACCTTCATCATGTTCCAAAAAATTTTGAGGACAGAAAATAGAGTTGTTAATGCAATGGCTACACTGGCTTCCTCACAACAACAACAACAAAAAGACTTCCGCTATGAGTTCTTGGTGGAAGAGCTCCATTTCCCAGCTTATAACTCCTCTAAATCCCAAATGATATGTTTTTTCATAGGACAATAATCATCCCACTACCACCATGTTTATGCTTACGTATGCCATCAAGTCATCGCTGATGAGCTAACCTACAATCAAAAATGACACCTGATTTGTAATGCCTCACGGTATGTTCTCATAGAAAATGAATTGTATAGACAAGGAATAGATGGTACTTTTCTTAGGTGTCTAGAAAAGGAAGAGTCCAAATGTGCATTAGCTGAGGTCCACGACTGTATTTGTGGTTATCATTCTAATGGTCTCACTCTAGCTCAAAAACTGCTGAGAGTTGGTTACTATTGGCCAGACATGGAGAAAGAAGAAATTGGATACTCCAAGACTTGTAAGAAATGTCAACTGCATGAAAATCTTATACATGCTCCAACAAGGGAGCTTATACCTTTCATCACACATTGGCCCTTTAGTAATGGGCATTTGATCTAATCGGGAAAATATATCCATCCTCTTCAAATGGACACAAGTTCATAATAACGACCACAAAATAATTTACTAAGTGGGTTGAAGCAGTCCCACTCACAAAAGAAACAAAACAACAGGTGGACCTAATCATTTTGAACAACATAATCTGTCGATATGGTATCCTTCATCCATTATAACAGACAATGGAGGGAAATTTAAGAACAGGTAGTATACACGAACTCTATGATAAGTTCAAAATCAAGCAACATTGTTCTTCTATCTACTACCCATAAGGAAATAGGCAGGGTGAGGCCTCAAATAAAAATATGTTGAAAATCTTGCGTCGCACTGTGAATAAGTCAGGAAAAGATTGGCATCTACAAATCAATCCTGCATTATGGGCCTACATAACGAGTATTAGAACACCGACTAGAGCAACACCTTTCACTCTAGTATATGGAACAGAAGCAGTTCTTCCCATAGAAGTAGAAATACCATCTCTAAGGGTTTCTCTACATAGACTGACTGATCACAGATGAAGACCGTAGGGTCTCAAGATTACAAGAGTTGGAACTGCTAGACGAACGTCGGCAAGTGGCATTTGATCATCTTCGAGCATATCAGAAGAGAATGTCAAGAGAATACAATAAGAAGATCAAGCCTAGAGAGCTTCAGGTTGGTGATCTAGTATTGAGATAAAATCCCCACAATCAATCACATTGAGAACAAAAGGGGAAGTTCGAGCCCAACTAGTTGAGTCCCTATATTATTACTACAACATTTGGCTCTAGAGCCTATCGACTCTCTACACCAGAAGGAGAAAAAATCTAGGAGCCCAACAACACTCTCCACTTGAAGAAGTTCTACTACTGAGAATTCTCAGTGTCCAACAACATGTACATACCTATAAAGTTCTGAAAACAAAAAGACAAAAAAAAAAGTTAAAAATGTCCTGAAGAAAAGCTAAAAATTGAAAAAAGTCCTAAAAAAATGGTTACTTTGGTGAAAACCTAGCAATATGCGCCTTGATAATAACAAAATATATATATATATATATAAAAGAGAAAAATATGAAAAAGAAAGAAAAAAATGGCTCGATGAAAACTTGGTAAACAGCTGCCTTGGTAGCAAAAATAGAATCTTTGCTAAGTAGGTGAAAACCTAGTAAATAGGCACCTCTTGTAGTCAAGTGCTCCATCTATCAATGCACCTCCTGGAATCCTTTATGCTTTCCTACCATTTGCTTCAGTTTGTACATAGCTTTCAGTCACTTTCGTGACACTTTGGTTCTTCTGAGAACCCTCGTGGCTTGAAACCGATCAGAGTCATAGCTTGGAGGCAATCGAATCAGATTTGTCCTAGTAATGTAAGTCAAGTCAGTCATCTTGCATTGGAGTTTGTTACTAGGGGAAAAGTGCACCAATTTTCTCAATCTGATGAACCAAACCAGAATCAGTACCTTAGTCATTCCTGAAGGATAGTTTTCCATTGACATAATGGTGTTTCTCAACACCCTAATCAACAGTGTTTCTTAACACTACTTATTTGTACACATCTGTGTTTCTCAACACACATTGGATAACATGACATAAACCTTAACACTTGCTTAATAACAATCAAGCACTATGCACTCAAAAGCATGGTGGTGTTTCTCAACACCCTACATAGACAAGACAAATGCAAACACTCACAAAACTTGTTGAAGATAGGTTAAACATGTCTTGGATGTTGTCTATTATCAATGCTTTTCACTAATCTTTTCTTTGATTGCTTCTTGTTGGTGTGGTTCTGATGAGCCTACAATGTCAAATAAATTGGGTGTTTGTGATAAGGGCTTCCACATCAAGATGGAAAAGCATCACATATCTCGACTTTGTTTACTTGCATGCCAAGGTGAGGTCAAAACTATCTCCTAGACTGAACTATTAATCTATTTTTTAGGCAACATCACACTCATGGTTATCTTGGCTTGGTATGCCTCGATACTGGTGTAACCTTGCAACATGAACTGGAAATAATTTTTAGGTCATCTTGGCTTTTATGCCTTGATGCTTACGTTGGCTTGCCACATTTATCTGATGAAATTTATACTCATATCCTTATGGTTGTAGTAGCACCAGTAAGGGTTGTATCAACTCCGATGTCCCAAATGCTCAATGATGAAAATTTTCAAATCAAAATCCAGTGACTAAGTCCTAGGTTGCATTCATGTTAGTTTTTGCATTGTAGTTGCATGGTGTCAGAACATCATAATCTCTCTCTCTCTCTCTCTCTCTCTCTCTCTCTCTCTCTCTCTCCAATGTGGGATCGGAAGCTCAAATTGATCAATCTTCCTTTTGTCAAGTGGTCAAGCTACGGGTTCAATAATGGGACACGATTGAGTACTTGTGCTCTGGCATGACATATCCCTGCATGAGATGATTAGCAGCATATCATATAACTTATCATATAGATCATTTCACATTCATTCACATGGCGTCATCATTTTCATTTATATATATGCATGAGAAAGGAAATAAAAAACATATACACATGCATATACGTAGTAATCCATGAACATCATAAGCATATAATATCATAAAGAAACTGCATCTATATCGCGCATTATAGGGAAATAAAACATGTCACAACATCAGTGAACACAAGTACGATGAAATCAGAATCATATGTCTCGTATATCATCAAGTGTCAAATGTCAGGGGTACAATGATCTTGAAATAATAATAATAATAATAATGCCATCGGAGCAAGTGACACAAAATGGGGATATCAAAATGTGGAATTAATATATATAAGACTAGCCCTCTGCAACATCCTCCTCATCACCCAGAATATGTGGTGGTGGTGGTGGTGGTGGAGGAGGAGAAGGATCCATATCCTCTAGTCTAGGAGTTCATTCACCCTTAGATCGCGCTGTAAATGTTGTATAAGATGGAACCTATCACTCCAAAGGTGCCACAACACAATATGCAACATAGTAATAAGCAGCACGAGTGCTCTGATATGTCATAGCCTGGTGATATCCATTGCGATCCTGAGTTAGAATCTGTGAGCGATGCTCCAACTCTGTAATTTCCACATGTGCAGCTGTCAACTGTGCCTCTAAAGTCCTCAATCTACCTCTCAGGGCTCAAAGAACATCCTAGGGTGTCATCTCTCGAGGTCCCTTTGTCTGTCCAACCTTCTCATCTTGTCATTGTCGCACCTTTTGTGGGGCGTTCTGAAAAATTGGGGCATCCACCCCCATAGAACCCAAGGTACATCCCTCTCCTCTCCTCCACTTCCCTACTATCGGTGCTCTTCTTGATTTCATGTCAGAATCTCCTCCTGCTCGCCTGGGCGCTGCTACTGGTACATCGGCTGGTGCAGGGCCTCCCTCCTCAATCCTAAGCATTGGGGCAGTCAGATCTGTGAACTGTGGGAAGGGGTGCCAGGCCATGTAATCCCTGTACTCGGGAGTCATGCCTGCATCTACAACATCATCCAGATAATCCCAAGTAGCCTAGCGTAAACCATGCAAATCCTACATAGTTGTCGCATATATCAACTGAGGACCCCATCCCAAATGAGCCTCATCTACAAAACTAGGGTAAGTTGTGAACTCTGATGACACCATTTGCGGCCTACCAAACTGATAGTGTGCCCGTGATACCACAAATATCTCAATCACAGTGAAAGTGCATCTGATCAGTGGATGCATGATGAACATATCCCTGCTCTGGGACCACCAATCTCCTCATGCCTCTATCCCCCTGTATGGTCTCTAGGTGACCACAATGAGGTTATCAAGTTGCCATCTTGATTAGTCGATCTTCCCTAGGTGGGGCTTTGTAATATAGCTAGCATATCGGTAAATGAATGGATGTCCATCTTGTCAGGCATCATCTATCACAGGCCTACAAATGGGTAGGTGCTCCCATGCCCAGACCTGAAGAACTAGCACACCTGCTGCAAGGCTCTTGGCCTCGCAATATACAATCTCGTGTAGCTCATGGTACATGTGAGCTAACAAACAAGAACCCCACCCCGGCTTCATTGGCCTATCCAGCAATTCCTCTAGAATCAAACCCCACCCACAATGAAACCATTGTTGCCCTTTGTCTAGCATGATGAAACAAGCAGTAAATCTGACCATCACACATGCAAGTGGATACTGCTTTGCATACATGCTCATCATGGTATCCCATGATACCCAACGCTCTAGATTATCCTCATCTCTGAAGATGCCACGAAGTGCTAGCATACATTGGCAGTGAGCAGTCTCCTACTGGATAGGAGCTCCACTGAAAGGAATGTGGAGGATGTGATACACATCCTCAGGTGTCACAGTCAACTCACCAATGGGCAAATGAAAGGTATTCTACTCACTATGGAATCTCTCCACAAGGGCAGTGAGAAAACCATGGTTCACTCTGATTTCAAGTATCCCAAACAACCAGCCAAACACACACTCTGCAAGATGCGCCCTCTCAGGGTCTGTCAATCTCTATATCAAACGCATGGTGAGTGGATAGGTGATCTGGAACTAAATATTTACCAATTACTCCTTCAAAAAATGAACAAAAAAGCATCAGTAGGATTTGACCATAATGAAAAGCCTCCTTATTACACCTCTAGGATCTTGTAGCATTGTTCTTGTCATGGATTGGCTTTTTGCCCATAGAGCCAAGATGGGTTTTTATCGGAAAAATTTTGAGTGTGTAGATGATCATGGCACTTCTACAATGATTTTAGGGATTTAGAGACCTATATCTCTTCATATGATCTCCGCTATGTAGCTTAATTGGAGCATGTGAAAGGGATGTCAATTATTTTCCATCACCATCAGTGATAGAGAAGAGGAGGAGAAGGAACCTTCTCTTGGTGAAAATCCTATTTTTTAGGAATTTGTAGATGTGTTTCCTTCTGAGCTACCTGGTATGACTCCCTATAGAGCAGTTGAATTCCATATAGATATTATACCAGGAGTCATGCTCGTTTCAAGAGCACCATATAGGATGACTACTAATGAGCTCAAGCTACAGCTAGAGGAACTTTTAGAGAAAGGGCACATTCATCCTAGCATCTCTCCTTGGGGTGCACCAATCGTATTTTTTAAGAAGAAGGATGGATCCCTATGGTTATGTATAGATTACCACCAGTTAAAAAAATTAACTATTAAGAACCAATATCCACTCCCTAGGATTGATGATTTATTTGATCAGCTTCAGGGTGCCAAGGTATTCTCAAAGATAGATTTGAAGTTAGGATACCATCAGTTCAGGGGTACCATCAATTGAGGATTTGACCACAATGGAAAACCTCTGTATTACACCTCTAGGATCTTATAGCATTGTTCTTGTCATGGATTGGCTTTATGCCCACATAGCCAAGATGGATTGTCATCAGAAAAATTTTGAGTGTCTACATAATCATGGGAATTCTACAGTGATTTTAGGGATTCAGAGACCTATATCTCTTTGTATGATCTCCGCTATGTAGCTTAAGTAGAGCATGCGAAAAGGATGTCATTTATTTTCCATCACCATCAGTGATAGAGAAGAGGAGGAGAAGAAGGAACCTTCTCTTGATGATCATCCTATTCTTCAGGAATTTGTAGATGTGTTTCCTTCCAAGCTACCCGGTATGCTTCCATGTAGAGCAGTTGAATTTCATATAGATCTTATACCAGGAGTCATGCTCATTTCAAGAGCGCCATTACAAGATGACCACTAACGAGCTTAATGAGATCAAGATACAACTAGAAGAACTTTTAGATAAAGGGCACAATTTTCCTAGTATCTCTCCTTGGGGTACACCAATCATCTTTGTTAAGAAGAAGGATGGATCCCTACGGTTATGCATAGATTACCAATAGTTAAACAAATTAACTATTAAGAACCGGTATCCGCTCCCTAGGATTGATGATTTATTTGATCAGATTCAGGGTACCAAGGTATTCTCAAAGATAGATTTGAAGTCAGGGTACCTTCAACTGTGAAATTGCTAAAAAGTTTTATTTTACAACTGATTCACCCCCTCCCCCCAGTTGTTTGGGACATTTAACAACTTTATCAAATTATGAGTTATAATAGTACTAAGGTAGTTTGTCATCAATAAGTTGTGTGAAGGAGTTTAATATAGGGATTTAGGCACACAACATATTTCACATCCAAGATATCATAGTAGGGCATTACCAACATCATTTATTTAAAGATAGAATGCCATAGTAGAAATATAGACAAGCTAGTCCGCAAACTACTGGAAAGTGGAGTCTTATATGCAACATCATCCCTCATTTATGTTCACTCCTTAGAATTGATAGTAGATTGCAATCATCACTATGATGCAAGCACAAGAAAAAACATTTCTTGGACAACAAGGCCATAAGTTGATTACATGTGAACCCCATAGAGACTAAGTTTAACTTATAGCTCTGTAAAGAAACCTAGAATGTGAACCTCAAAGAATGTGCATTTTGATAGAAAAGAAATGTTTTGATATGTCAAAAAGAAGTGAATAAGAAGTAGCTAGTTATACCATTCCAAGATACGATCATTTACCAAAGTTTTTATATTGTATAGATTTGAAGGGATATAATCACCATGCTTAAAATAGTAACAAGTCAATGTGAGGAAATATTTTTTGTATTAATAGTCATTTAAAAATATTGTGTTCATATAAGCATCAACATGAGATTAATGCAATCTCTTGCGAGCACAACAATTTAACTAATACAAACTCATTTCAAGCAATTATGCACTCAAAACCATATATGGAAGACCAAGAGTTGCAACCTAGAATTCCATAGTACATGTCACTTTGGGGTTTGAACTTGAAACTCCGCAATAAGAACTCAATGCTTCAACCTATTAAACTCAACCCCTTGTTGGTTGTATTTCTTGTTTTGGCAGTTTTCCTAGCTCCCTGCTCTTTTTTCTGTGATCTGGTGTTTTACAAGTCTGGTTGTCTCTCGTTCATTGTGGCTTTACCTGTGTCAAGTTTTCAGGTTTCCAAGTCTAAACATAACTCAATTTGCAAAACCCTGAAAACCCTAGGCTTTCCAAGTGTTAAACATTGAAAAACAAACCCTAGGTCATGGCGCTTCTGTTTCAATGTTACTTTTTCTATCCACTTAAGTCATGTGTTTTAATAAAGTCGCGTCATCGCGTTACTCCAAGCGAATATTCCATAAGTCTTCCCGACTTCATGTTTTCCTTTTGTCGCGTGGTCTCGTCCATGTTCAGCATATTCCTTTGGCATTATGAGACTCAGCGATTTCTTCATGTCGGGTAGTCGCAAGATAATTATATCATAAGGCTTTATGCAAGAGCGACCCACTACTTAGTCGGGTAATCGCAGGAAATTCTCAACAGTTATATAAATATCTTCAGACTTCGCGATTACTTCATATCGCTTTATCACCAAATGGATCCAAAGTTAAAAGGTTAAGCAAAGCCTTTATTCGCGAGGTCTCGAGATGGAACAACGGTTAAGATATTTTGACCGAGACTTCGCGACTGACCGTCTGAGGTTTGCAGTAAAGTATAATCGCAAGGTCGCCAGAAGGAGAAAATGGACTCACCGATAGTGAGACTAAGTGCTTTGCCTTCAGTCGCGATGTCTGAGAAAGATTTAAGGGTATGCACACACATTTGGCGATTAAGCGACGGCCGTAGGATATAAAGATCAGGGGATCTAACGGTGGTCGCAAAGTCTGAGAAGAAAAGTGCCCAAAGGGAAAAGTCCTCCCGCCTTGGCGATTAAGGTATGTCGCGTAGTCGTCAGAAGTGGGAAAAGGGCGCATATGACCTGTCATGGTAAAATTAAACATTCAGGACTTGTATTCCGCGATTGGGCGACTGGGTGTGGTCGCATAGTCTTGACATGGAATGAAAACATTCAGCGACTAGAAGATAACCGTAAGAAGTTAAGGGCAACGGTTGGTCGCAGGGTCTCAGAAAGGATACTGAGTTAATGTTAACTTTGAGCGACTATGATTTTAGTTGGGTCACGTGATCGCCAGATCGTGACTCGGGTCAGCCAAAGGTAAGAAAATGCATTGTCGCTATGTCTCGAGATAAATCATGGGTTAGTTACAGAGCCCCGCGATAAAGAGACTTTATGAAGTCGCACAGTCGCCTGATCCTAAAATCTAAAAAATGACTGCAGTTTTTTATATGACAATATGAATCGCTCGGTAACCAATCACAGGCTTGCATTTTGATTACTGTGAAAAAAGAGTAGCTGAGATGTAAGATAGTTAACGAATCATAGTGTGACATGTTAGCTCTTTTAAATGTTGTATGATTGTTCTGAGGATTCATTTTTGAAAATTTGATTTCCTGACAAGCTCAGGAACTACGACTAGGTTTTCATTCAAGTTCACAGCATGTCGAATTAATGGCAGAACTGATGTTTCTGAATTATGAGTTGCGTACTCTGAATGACGGCTATAAGGAGTTGATGGTGCATTCATTTGCATTCACCGTGTTTTTAGTTTTCAGAGCCCAAGTTGTTAAGTTTTCAGAAAAAAGAGATATTATTCTCAGTTTGCAGTGTTTCCAAAGTTGATCAAAGAGTTCTGAATTTTAGGAAATTGTGCACAGGACGGTCAGCTGATCTCTGAGATAGATTTGTTTCAATATCGGTAAGGAGTAAGAGATTCAATGTGTTGCAAGTATGAGTGGGGCTATGAGTGTTGCTTCGACAAGTGGAGGAAGTGAAGAGGAACAGAAAGGAAAGGCGAGTTTTTTTTATGAATTCCTCCGTCTCCTGCCTGGTTCAACGTAGAATAAGAAAGCTAATGCTAATGTTCTCCTTGATGAGTACAAGGACATTCGAGATGTTGTGACTCCAGGCACAACAGATTTCTACCTTTTCAATTATTTCTGTAAGAATTCTGATAAGCCCATCCCAGTATCAAACCCTTGGACTTGTGGTTTGGCTAGGTTACTTGTTCCTGATGTCTTCCTAGATATAGACCTATTCTTGGACCTAGCCAATCACTATGATGTTTTGACAAAGACCATTAAAAGGGATGATGGCACTGCCCTTTTAATTTTGAATAGGAACTCATTCATGCAGGCTTTTGGCTTATTTAGCACCATGTCTACTAAAATTGACATGACAAAGTAGGAGAAGAGGTATAGTTCAAAGCCTGGTATTGCTAAAGGCTTATTGCAGAAACACATGTTGAAAGAAGTGAAAAAGTACTTAGATCCTATGGCCGAGCCAAATTCATACTATTATAAGGATCTACACTTCTACATTAAGTATAACTCTTATGCTCTGTGTAGAGTGCTAGGAAGAGATGGAGATGCAGAAAAAATCATTGTTGGCATCATGATGATGGTGCTAGACTTACAAGAGGTGCATTCAAGCACCAGTTATGATTATATATAGCACATAATTGATGAAATGCATGAGGGTTTCATTGCAACCCAGAAAAGACTAAAGAATCCAAAGGAGAA
>MU225922.1:239658-250818 GCA_018584345.1 Thuja plicata
TTGTTACTAAGAACAAACTGAACTCAGTAAGGACCTATGTCAGTAGGACAGTGTCCATTTTAGTGATTCCTTGGAGAGTGAATCATTAGGTTATCCCTCCTATAAGAAAAGGAAGAAGGATGAAAATTCTTATATCACTGGTTTTTTCTATATTTAAGATTATGGTTTGTATGGTTAAATCTTGTATTTGGTTATGCTTGGTCATTTGCAAGGTGATTTATCAGTCGGTTTAACAAAGGTACATAGCAAATCAGTGTCCACATTAAATACATAATGTGTAAACAGCAATCATAAGAGGTAAAACCTGTCTGAGTATATGTGGAGCTCAAAAATGAAGAAGGACCTTATCCAGTCCTTAGCAATTAGGATTTTATTGTTCCTGAATCAGTATTAGAAAGCATGGTGCTCAAGTAGTCATTTCAAGCACTGTGATTCATACAAGAAAAATCCCTAACACCCCTTAAATTGAGGCAAGAACTTCATGTTTCATACCATAAATATAATATAAAAATGAAAATACTACGTTTGTTTGGAACAATCAATGACTCAATCCATTCTCAACTCATCAAGTTCTTTGAGACAACGACATTCCATATGATGTCACACTTGGTGTATTCCCTTGTCCAAGTCAATACTTTTCTAGAACTTGAAAAGGTACAACCCAAAGAAAGATTTTATTTGTAGTATCCACAATTGGGCTTCAAGGAAGAAGTAACACATGTCAAAAGGGTAAATGATGTTTTATAATGAACTTAAGGAAATCATTCCTTGAGTTATATAACATCTTGATTATAGATCATTGAGTGTGATCCAAAACATTGATGAAAAAAATGCACACAATCGAATCAAGAAACAAATAGAATGAAGTGCAATAAGTTATACATGTTTTAAATAGCCATAACCATGTTCACAAACTAGACTATGTAATCATTTGTTAAAAAATGGGGTGATTGGTTTATATATTTCCCTATCACTTCCTAAATCATTATATGGTTTCAACACTCAAGTATATCAACTTCCACAACACCTAGTGATTAAATCTTCATAGGCAAGTAATAGTAGTCCGTGAGTATTGCCAAAAAAGATAAGTCAAGGGCTTAACTTCCAAAACCAAACTGGGTCATACAAGTGCAATAGTGCAAAAAATGTGAAGCATGTATGTGCTGAAATATCACATTTCAATTTGAAGCCCTATCACATACCAAGTTTTGTAATCCTAACACATTGTTGATTGAGAAATTGAGAAAAAGTTTCACACATGAGTAATAGAGCAGATTTGTGAGCAAATTACCGAAATGAAATCGAAATACATAAAAGAAGACTGAATAAAGACTTTGAAACCTTTAAAGACACTCACAACTAAACTAGTGTCCCTTCATCCAGAAGATACAAGAAAAGATATGGTATCTCTTGATTTGTCTGCTACAAAAGTGATCAATTGGTACAATGAAAGTATTGTCATCCTGATCAATTGCTACAAGATGATGACATTCTGGCAGCTACAAGAGTGATTAATTGGTACAATGAAAGTATTGTCAGACATAAGGATGAGACTAGTAGATGGAATCAAAAAGTGAAAACCTAGAAGAACCTGTTCCAAACTGTGGGAAGGAAGAGATCCAAAGACTCAAGGTAGGAGGAAACTAAACTGCATAAAACACTGTGTACGGCAGAAAAAGCAATACAGGACTCCCCCAGTGATCTAGGAGCTCTTAAAACCCTTGTGAATTCTAGGGACAACCTCAGAAAACTCCAACACAAGAGGGTACAAGGAGCTAGAGTCAGAGCTAGACTTAATTGGCTGACTCTGGGAGATAGAGGATCAAAATGTTTCTATCAAGTTCTAAAGAAAAAGGAAGAAAAGGATAAGATTGACAACATCAAGGAAAATGATGTGGTGTTTAACACTAAAGAGGACATTCTTAATGCATTTGCCTCATTTTACAAGACTTTGTTTACCTCAGAGGACATCGGTAGCTCTATGGAAGAGGCAAGAAATATAGTCAGAAATGTCATACCAAAGAGATTATCAGAGGAAGATGTTGTGAGGCTGAATAGTAGGATTTCATTAACAAAGATCAATTGTGTTATCTCCAAGCTAGCCAATGAGAAAGCACTCGGACTTGATGGTATACCTATTGAATTCTACAAGTAAAACCAGGAGTGGATAGGAGGAGAGTTGTTGAGTATGTACAAAGAAGCTATTACAAGAGGATCTCTGGGACCTGATATTAATGCTAGACTCGTTAAACTCATCCACAAAGAAGGAGAGATCACTCATAAAAAATTGGAGACCTATCACCTTGCTCAATGTCTCCTACAAAATTCTTGCTAAGCTTTTGGCTCTCAGGGTCGAAAATATTCTACCTAAACTGATTAATAGCACACAAACTGGATTTTTTAAAGGCGGGTACATATTGGAGAATTTGGTGACATGTTGGTGACATGATTGGGCAAAACAATCAGGGCAGTAGGTTGGCATGCTTCTTATAGACAATGAAAAAGCATATGGAAGGATAGAATGGAAGTTTATCTACTTGGTGCTTGATGCCCTTGGATTTCCAGTACACTTTTGTAGGATGATCTCCACCCTGATGGGAGGTGCTCAAGCTTGTGTGGAAGTTAATGGATCCAGATCATAACAATTTGGACTCTCAAGATCTATTAGGCAAGGATGTCCACTAGCCCCTGCTCTATTTTTCATTGTGGTTGACTCTCTACATTACCTACTAAGAGACAACTCCACATCTCCTAGAGTCAATGGTATTTTTCTCCCAATTAGAGAAGAGATCTCAAATGTGCAACTTGCTGATGATACTTCAATTCTATTCTAGCTCTCTGAAGAAAACTTTGGGAACCTAATGAAGAAACTAGAACTCTTTTGTGCAGCCTCAGGGAGAAAGATATCTCTCACCAAATCAATCATATTAGGGTGGGAAGATACTCCATCCACGTGGAGTAATAAATATTCTATTATTTGGGGAGGTCCAAATCATATAGTCAGATATCTGGGTGTACCATTTGTTGTCAACCTGAATCTTAGTAATATGTAGGATTGGATCAAATCTAAGATTGAAACAAAGCTCAATAAATGGAATAATCAATATCTTACATTGGCCGGTAGATTCCAAGTCTGTGGTGAGAAGTCCATATGGTGGAACCTCATACATAATGATAAGCCTCTTGCCAAAGTGCAAGGGTGTTCAGCAAAAAGGTGGGCAGAGAAGGGGATATGTGCACTTAAGGACATCATTAGTCAGGACCACTTGATCAGCTGGGAAGAACTGACAGGAATTTGGAATCCCTATTGCCCATAAGAGAACCTATTCTATGTTAAATAAAGCCACCTCTTGCCTCTTGCTTCCCAGGAAATGTGCCCCCTTCATCGATAATTTGGAAGCCTTGACCTGGCCTGATGGATCCCCTATATGGAAAATCAAATCCAAGCTATTATATAGTTGGTTGACCCACAACTCTTGTATCATTGACCACCTGAACATCAAATGGAACTGTTCCCTGGACAACCCTACTTGGTCCAAATATCATGTTAACCTTTGGCATCTACCTGTTGAGCCTAAAGTTAATTGCTTCCTTTGGAGGGTATTCCTACACAAACTCCCTTTCAAGAAACATGCGGGGTCATCAAATATATGCTCTATATGCAGAAACTTTGAGCCTATTCATCATGTGTTCTCTGATTGCATCTTTGCCAAGGAAGTTTGGGGGATGTTTGGCTTGGTCCTTAATATTAATTTCAATTTCTCAAACTTTATTTCTGGAAATATTGTTGATAGTAGTCAAAATAGTAATATTTTTTGGTTTGTTCTTATTGCTATATCGTTTTGGCATATCTGGAAATTAAGGAGTAATGATGTGTTTTGTGGGGAGATACCTTCCTGAGTCTCTCGGGAGACTCGTCTACTCTGACATTTCCTTGCAAGTCACTGTGGCCTTGAAGATGAATGAAAATGTATTTTTGGACATGTTGAGGAAAAGCAAGACTCGCACCATTAACAGAGATGACGGGGGTAGCAGCTCAAACCCAAGGGAAGAAGATGTGTTCCAACTCACCCTTGCAGATTTACTCAAATAGCTTAAAGAGAAAGAACAATTAATAAAGAAAGGAGACACACATGTACAAGACCCAGTGGGGGAAACAAATATTATGCAGACTGTTCATCCAGTGGTAGTTACTGAGGCAGTGAACATACATGTTATTGTTGCAGAGGAGAGTACACATAACGAGTCAGGACAAAAAGTGATTTCCTCCCCTCTATCTGAGACACATGATACATAAACCATCAAAGGGGAGGAAGGGATAACAGGGGATAACACTGCCAGGAATACACTGGTTCCAGTACCTTGGGAGGCTTAAATGAGCAACCTGTACAATGAAATATATCAAGATGGACATGGGCTGATTTGGGCAGTGGGAGACATGTCTTGGACGACATGGATTAAAGAAGATAAAGATGCTTAGTTAAACATGCCTTTATTTTTTTTGTTGATACAGCTCGTTCATTTTTGAAACACTCACTTTTGTAATACCGATACTTTGTTATTGCTAAGTTGATAAGATACTTGGTTATGTATTGAGATTAACTCTCTTATATTTAATAGAAAAATGTGCACTCAAAACCATATAAGGAAGACCAAGAGTTGCAACCCAAAATTCCATAGTACATGTCACTTTGGGGTTTGAACTTAAAACTCCGCAATAAGAACTCAATACTTCAGCCTATTAAACTTAACCCCTTAAATTGAGGCAAGAGCTTCATGTTTTATACCATAAATACAATATAAAAAATGAAAATACTACATTGGTTGGGAACAATCAACGACTCAATCCATTCTCAACTCATCAAGTTCTTTGAGACAAAGACATTCCATATGATGTCACACTCGGTGTATTCACTTGTCCAAGTCAATACTTTTCTAGAACTTGAAAAGGTACAACCCAAAGAAAGATTTTATTTGTAGTATCCACAATTGGGCTCCAAGGAAGAAGTAACACATGCCAAAGGGTAAATGATGTTTTTATAATGAACTTAAGGAAATCATTCCTTGAGTTATATAACATCTTGATTATAGATCATCGAATGTGATCCAAAACATTGATATAAAAAACACACAATCGAATCAAGAAACAAATAGAATGAAGTGCAATAAGTTATACATGTTTTAAATAGCCATAGCCATGTTCACAAACTAGACTATGTAATCATTTATTAAAAAATGAGGTGATTGGTTCATATATTTCCCTGTCGTTTCCTAACTCATTATATGGTTTCAACACTCAAGTATATCAACTTCCACAACACCTAGTGATTAAATCCTCCTAGGCAAGTAACAGTGGTCCGTGATTATTGCCAAAAAAGACAAGTCAAGGGCTTAACTTCCCAAACCAAACTGGGTCATACAAGTGCAATAGTGCAAAAGATATGAAGCATATATGTGCTGAAATATCACATTTCAATTTGAAGCCCTATCACATACTAAGTTTTGTAATCCTAACACATTGTTGATTGAGAAATTGAGAAATAGTTTCACACATGAGTAATAGAGCAGATTTGTGAGCAAATTACCGAAATGAAATCGAAATACATTAAAGAAGACAAAATAATGACTTTGAAACCTTTAAAGACACTCACAACTAAACTAGTGTCACTTGATCTAGAAGATACAAGAAAGGATATGGTATCTCTTGATTTGTATAGGCAAATAAGAATTTTCAGCCATTATCACCAAGATGGAGCCACTAAAGAAACAAGAGTTGCAGGGCAGCATAGTTCCTGTCAAGTGGGGCATGGCAGGTTGATTTTGTAGGAATAATGTATCAGATTACAGTATTAATCATGATAGCAACCCAAAGCAGAGTGATTTTTCCATCAAGATCTACAAGTTGAACAGGGAATCTCAGCTTGCAAACAAATTTTATACCTCTGGATCCTCCTGCTGCCTTGTACAGTGATGCAAAAAAAATGATAGTCTACCTTATTATCATTTGGAACTTGTCCAGGTGATATGGGGCAGTTGAATCCAAAAAATTTATGTGTGAAATCCCTTGACCATCTGACCATCATTCAATGGACTAGGTGTCATTACTGTTTAACTTTTTTCCCTTTTCCTTTATTGGTTGGTGTGAATGCCTCTTGTTCCCACAACCTCAAGCCTTTCCAGTGATGGGTTGCAATGTTATTGACAGAAACAGATAGGCAAAATGTTTTGATTCCTGTGTAGTTGCTCGTTTTAGGTCCATTGTGGCTCAGTATACAAGGTAGTGGGATGTAGAGCAAGACATGTTGGGCAAGTTTAAAACTTTAAACTAGTCCAGAGGCAACTTAAGGCTTTCAATGTGTAAGAAAATAATGAGAGCAGTTCTTCTGGGTAAGACGGGAATTGTACATATCAGCCTGGACTCTAAAGAGACAATTGGTTACTAATCAAACACTGCACCCAACTCATTTTCTATCAGTTTTGAATATGTAGACAATAGGCTACTTGACAAAAAAAATCCTCTCATGGACAGATCTTCTACCTACATTTAGGGCAGTTCAGAGGCCATAGAATGAGCATTTTGGGTGATTAACATAAGACAGCTATGCCAACCAAGGGATGCAAGTTACCATTATACACCTGCCAAATCATGTTGGTTCCTTCTTGTGGGTGTTGACTGGCATCTTAGAGGTCTTGATCTATAGTGTTGAGGTTGACTGATCCTGATAGATTTATTCTATTTTTAATACTTATTAAAAAAAATTGGTGAAATCAAAGAATTCAATTAGCTAAACCTGACAAATTTAGTCCACTCTAAGTACATATTTTCTTGAAATAGTCTAATAGGTTAAAGCTAGCAAGCCACGCAGGTTTCCTCTTGTGGGTGTTGACTTGTATAGTAGAAGTCTTTGACCACTGGGTCTGACCGGTCCTGACAAATTTGTAATACTTAGTTCTATGAAATAAAAGAAAACAATTAGCTAATCCTGACAAACTCATTCCACACTCCAGGTACTTGTTTTCTTGAAATAGTTTGATAGATTAAAGATGGGAAACCATGTAGGTTTCCTCTTGTGAGTGTTGGCTGACATCACAAAGGTCTTGATCTATAGTATTGTTTGAAAGAAAATAATTAGGCCATCCTAACAAATTTACTCCACTCCAAGCACGTCCTAGAAATAGTGTAATAGATTAATTCAATCAACCAGGGAAGTCTGAAAGTATCTGATTGTAGTAGTCTTGTCTTGTGGTCTATTAGAGTCTTCGTAGACTATGCCAAAAGGGCTTTCTGAAAGAACTTCAAGAGGGCAGAGATGGTTCGGTGGAACTGAAAAGTATGTTTAAGATTGAATGAGATTATGAAATATAATAAGAATGGCAATCATGAGGCTAATCTACCATCAGGAATGAGCCAGTGAAACACAAAAGGCCTCTTTAAGCTCACAAAAGATTATGTCAAACCTGAGGTGAATTTAAATTTATACTATCAGAGATAAGATATATTGTTTGGATACTTTGAGTTTAAAGTAATTTCATGCAGGGAGATGAATGTAAAATAAACGATAACAATTGGGCCCCCTTGGACTGAAACTAGCATGTAGTTACTCTTGGCTTTTAAAAAGGTGGCGAGCTTTGCAAACACTAAAGCAGCTTGAATTAGTGGTTAGGGGTTAATCTAATGGCTACAAAATGAAAGGATAACCAATTGCTTGCTACAGTAGTCTGGTAATACTAGAGGCTAGGAAAATTCGTCACATTACATTTTTACTTCATATATGACCATTTCTTTCTTGAGTAGACTTCCTTCTGTTTTCTCAGCATGTTTAGATTTTTCTTATTTTTCAAAATATAATTTGTAGAGGTTGAGCTGTTTTCCTGGAAGATACAAGGGACAACCAAGGAGTGTTTACAAAACCCAATTAGTAATATGTCCTCATTTAAATTTGTGGACAGCTATGTATTTATGTGTTTCTGGATGTATCATTTTAAATTTTGGAGCATTAATTGTGTTCTTGTGAGATCATATTCAGGAAAGAAATATTTTTTATGCTTATTAACTGGATACTGATTTCCTGATTATAAAAGCTAACAAGCCTGTACAGAAATTGCCCTAACCTAAGTGGTAGAGAACCATCCTAGAAAATTAGAAGTGAAATGGTGATGAGGTCTAATCATGAAGAGATTAGGATGCTTGATAATATTAAACATAGGCAAAATCACAGAAGGAATTTCTGAGTCGAGCACTTGTGACAAATCTAAACGAAGACATTAGTATGATTTATGATCTTATCAGATTAGCAATAGGAAAAATCACGAAGGCAAGAAGTCATGAGTGCATAGTCATGAATTATGGAATGAATGAAGTTTGGATGACTTTACCTGTAAGATGCTACACCTATTAATTTTTTCACTGAAAAATTCAACACTTTCTTCTCAGAGACATTTTATCAAACAGTTTGCATACTTCTGAGCTGAATAAGATTTTCATTTTGTTTACACATTGTGTTTGTGTGTTTGAATTTTAATTGGTTCATTGCACAAAATTATTGGAATGAAATTATAATAAAACATGGATTTCATGAAGTCTATAGCAGACTGAGTTGCTGTTACAAAATTGTTCATTACAAAATTATAGCAGAAAATTGCAGAATTGAACAAATCAAATTCTGACCTCTTTGTCAGTCATAAACCCAGTTTTGAAGAGATTCGAGTCTTCCTCAGTATGGATAACCCTGATCCATTTTCTTGGCCCAACATGGCTCATAAGCATAGGAATGTACAGGTGCATGTTAGGAGTATATATATGCTAACATTTAATGACTGCATTCTGAATTATAAAGCAGGGTCTAATTAGGTTTAAACTCGAGCCATAATCATGAATATTGTTAACTTACTAATAGATTGACTGTTGAACGCCTGATTTTGAAATGCTTACTGGCGTCAGATCCAATACTTGTTTTTTTCTGGTATTGCAGTGCACACTGATACCAACGTGGTAAGAATGCTTGTGGGAAACAAATATGATTGGAGCGTATTAGAGAAGTGTGAGTAGACGAAGAAAGAGCCTTGCCAAAGCAGAGGGACTCTTTTTCGTAGAGACCTCTACCTTGGATAAATAAAGGTCATGTCCGCCTTCCAGATTGTGGTTAGAGAGGTTTACAACAGAATGTTGAACTCTGATTCCTATATATCTGAATTGTCCTTGGACAGAAATAAAATTATTGATGGAGATGATGCTCCCAAGTCAAAGTATTCATGCTGCTGAAGATTTTTCTTTTCATTTTCCCTTCCATTTTTGTTGAACTTCAGAATCTTGGATTATAAAAATCTCTTTGGTTCTTTGTTGATGGGGGTTCTCAAGTAGACATATTGTTTATTTAGGCAGTCAATTGTAGAAGAGTTTCTTTTTGAGTTTATAAGCAGGCAAAGAAGACTTGGTGGAAGTCTGTAACTGGACTTCTTGTGCTAGTGAGTCGTAGCTGCTAAAAGCTGAGAGCAGAATAATTCTGAATTAATTCAAAGCATTGTATTGTAGTTAACATGCTTAATTATTATTTTTTATTAGCTTTCCTGCGGATCTTTTATTTTATTTTCATTTTGGGGGCAATATGACTGTCTACTGGGTTGAAAATAGATTGCTCCTATGATTGTACTTCATTTTTATTAAACTATAACCTCTGTACCTATGCTAGTTTTGGGTTGACTTACTATAAAAAGGGGATTTGAACATGTACTTTATTATGGTACACCTTAATCTTTTGGACAAAATGATTGCTATGCTAAATTTCTAACATGATTTGCTTTTCTAGGTTGATTGTGAAAGTGGACATGCTACTACATCCATTCAAAAAGTTTCAATTGGGGTTCTCTCCCCAGACAATTAGAGCCAACCCCTAAAAAAAATTTATAGAAGGACAAACAAAGATCAATCGTGCATTGGAAGCAACCTCCTCCCCTTTCTGGAAATTAGAGCCTCCATTATGTATTGATGGCTTCCTATGCAATCTTACTGCTTCTATCTTCTGCTCCCCACATTTTACTGAGGATCAATAGTTGACTTTAAGTCTCTTTGGAAACTGACTGAGAGATGGAGAGAATGTTTTTCTTTGTGTGCAGAAATTTGAAGCATCTCTACAAGATCAAAGAAATAAGGAAAATATTATTGGAGTCTGCAAGGAAGAATTCAAAATGGTTTTGTTGCAAAATGCTCAAAAGCTTGCATTTGTGCAACCAATAGCATGTTTGTCTAGGCAAAATTCCTTTTTCAATGTACCTATTCTGTTTGATAATCAAGGTTCGGATAATGTAATCGGACGCTGTCAAAAGATTGGGAAACGATCTCCCGCAAGACAACCGTATTTGACCACCAGAAGGTTAACCTGCACATTCAAGCTGTTAATGTTTGTATCTTCAGTCGTATGATCATTAGAATACATATAATATATGTTGATTAATAATAATATAATATATATGTTATATTATTATTAATCATATGACATTTAATATTTAATATTAAATTATTATATTATTACTCTTAATTAATAATTGATTGATGAAACATTATAAGATTGATTAAATTATAATTAGTTGGAAGAGGTATATGTCCTTTCTTATAAATAATAATGAATAGACATGTCCCATGAAGGGACATGTCTCTCCTATCCTCATTCCAAATATAAATGAAAGAGAGATTGTTGCATTTGGAAAACACATACAACATAGAGTGCTATTACATATGCAACTATCCTAAAACTTAACATGGTATCAGAGCCAGACTGCAAATGTAAGAGAGTAGTTTGTTGATGGTGAATGTGTGCCTGTTTCAGAAAATACAGTCTCGGTAAAAGGACCACATCTCACAAATGAACCGTTGGATTTTCCTAAAATTTGGATATGTTGGTGAAAACCTAATTTCAAAGAATCTCACCTAAGCGATTGGAGAGAAAGTCTTGGATTCAAAAGTTATGATGGAATATGTATGGGTCTATGTGAAATTTCTGAAAATGACTTTCATTAAAGAGATATTTTAATTTGTCATGATCATGTTCAAGCAATAACAAAGAAGCATGCATTCAAGGAAGGGTGTCTATTTCTATAAAGAAAGCATCAATTATATAGTGTCACCTCTCTTGGATAAATCATGTCATTTCATAATAAGACATG
>MU225922.1:254849-290158 GCA_018584345.1 Thuja plicata
ACGCTAACTTAGGAGAATATTTAAATAAATTAAAATATTTCCCAAATAGCAATTGGAAGTCAAAACGCCTCCCCAATGTGAAACTGAACTCGTCACCTCCTGTGACTGATGCCGAATAGCCCAAAGTGACTGACAGTCTCATCCCTAGAAAGTAGGGATACTCCTAAAAAATAGGAATGTCTCCGGATATCTCGAAACTGAAACCAAAGCAAGATCTCGTAGAGACCAAGGATTGTAACCCATCTCCGCCTCCTAAAAAAGAGGAAACACCTCCTATAATTAAGGAACTGCTCTCAACTGCTCCCCTACTGTCAGAAACTCCGTATCCGGACGCTGTATGCCCTGCTTGAGCCTCTAAACACCACTGTTAGCCTACGAGACTCCCTGATAGGCTAACCCTCGTGACTCTGCTAGTCAGACTAGAGTGGGGACATGACAGAGAATCCACCTTTCAGGTTTAACATGCCCTATGAGTAAGACCAATTTTAATAACAATAACCAATCAAAAGGAGGATCGTCTAGCAAAGAACAGCCGACAAGAAGATATTTAACAAATTAACAATTGAAGAAACCAAAAAATGCTGGAGAAGTCGACACAACAGTTTTTGTAACACTGAAGAATGAAACCAAGGTGCAGAATATACCTCAACCCAAACTGAGTTGGCAATGTAGAAAACTTTTTTGAAAAGAGAAATGGAAATAGATACAAATCTTTTAAAAAGAGAACCGTAATAAATTCAGGAGGAACACATCACACAGCACTCATGATTGGTCAGAGCAAATTAGAGCATTCTGTTCAACTAAAATCTACCAAGAATGGTTCACATTGGCCTTAACGATCACCAAAGATATCTTTGAGGTCCATCCAATTTTGTCATAGTTTAAATTTTGTAAATTCCATTGCCTAAACATCATTATCATGTGGAGGAATGAAGGCAAATGGGGCTTAACAAAGCAATCCACTCTGACAGATTAAGAAAACAGGTTAACAGCCATCAATATCCGAAATGCTTTTACAGTTCATTTAAATGCTAGATAAACAACAGTAACTATCTCCCAAATATCACAAGATTGTCAAAAATCCTATGCAGATCCTGCAAATGCATAAATTTCCTGTGCTTCTATCACAGACATTTTTGGTGGGTTATTCATCACGCGTTCTTAGCAAACAGGGAAAATTCGAATAATAAGAACATTAAATTAAGAATCTATGACAAGCCAAACTCAGAATTCGCAAGGTAGGCAGTTAATTTTACAAACAAAAAGAAAGGATTCCCCAATAGAACTTTATATTCAAGCAGAAACAACTCATTATAAATAATATGAACTTAGCGCTAGTATCAATCAAAAGCGACAATTCCTGCAGCTTACTGTTTTTCCCTCATTGTGAAACTATTAACTACTTAAGTATCCAATAATATATGCTGCTTTCATTGATATTTTCATTAAAAAATCAGCCATGCATTTCGGTTAGATAACAGGTACCAGATTACCATGGAACATCATTCCCACAGGCTTTTGCAACCAAGATAAGCCCAGAGGCTACATTTCTTGCAGCACCTGCTCTTCTGTCCTGACTCCAATGCTTGCATGAATGAATATAAAGCCTTGCTAGACGTCGAGCAGGAGAATGGACCTTATGAGATGAACCCCCATGTTCGGCGATTACAGAATATACAGCAGCCTCAATAGCAGCAGCTTCTCTCAATTAACCCTCGAGCTTTTCAATTTCTAAACGCCCGGTCATCAAAATCTATGCACAGAGCCTAATACACATGGCGCACCTCTAACCTGCATGGGAAAAAGCCCTTATTGCCAACTGCTGGATACTGTGACAAGTAACCTGCGTTGACGGCTGCTTTTTCCTTTTGCAGTTTGGTCTGCCCGTCATAGCCTCTGGAGTTGGAGTTGACTGATCGAGACAAAACGTTACATGAAAACGTTAAACCCTAAGCGCCAATTGTATTAAGCCCCTGCAAGAACGGCCTCTGTAATCGTGCGTTCTCTGGTGTTGATTGCTGTGAAGGGCTCTGCGACCACCTGAGATGCAAATCAGAGCCCACCAAAATGATTCCTGCATAAAAGATCTGTAAAAAATGAGCAACTTTGCTCCTTCAAACATCAGAGTTAGATACCATAAATAATGTGAGGCATTTGATTGGCGAATGGAGGAAAGATTAATCACTGTCTAAAGGATTGAGCCTTTGATATAGTTCCCGGCAGTAACTAATAATAATAAACAGAATAACTTTTTACAAAACCGAAGCATTGATCGACAGAATATTGGCTAAAAGAATGCAAGAGGCTTCTCACAAGAAAAGAACAAGGCAACCTGATTGGAATGTAAATATATTATTGATAGCAAAAGATGCAAAGACCTAATCCAAAGAAAGTTTTCAATCAAAGCCGCATAGTATTGACACGAAATTAAAAATGAAAGCCTCAAGCTCATCCAAAGAAAGTTCTAAATCAAAAGATACAAACAAAAAAAGCTTCTCGTCAAGAAGAGAGTTATGACTATCATCACATCACCAAAAAGTATGGAAGCTATTCTTCTAAATCAACATCCACCCATGCCTTGAGAAGAAGACAAGCAGCAAATTGTAATTCTAAATGTCTATATTATAGAATGGGTATTAGAAACTTGGAAGAGAAGTGGAGAGTAATAGTAGCCAAGCCGATGAACTTAGCCCCAACTTGATCACTCGCGAAAAACCAAAATTTCCAAAAAAGTGGACAAGGATGAAAAAGAATCATGAACATATTCTTTAGAGAAAACTATGCATCCAGAGAATAAAGGTCGCTGATGATTAGTTTACATAGACTAACTTGGGGTTGCTAAACATGCAAAGCTACATGGGGATGATAGATTTGTCGATAAGAATACCAAGAACGTGCTTGAAAAGGATGGTAAGGGCAAAGAAATGCTTCAAACTAAAAACAAATCACTCAAAACACAGGTATCAGAACAAAGAGATAATTCACCTCCAAAGATTGATATCATTCCTCAAAAAAGAATTAGATGAGTTGGTTGCACATTTAAACAGACCATTCAACAATCTAAATGTAGAAGGTTTAAGGACGACGAAATATCGAATGATCTTTAAAATGTTATTCAACAAGCATTAGTGTTAAGGTTCTCTGCCTACCAGTGTGGAAGTGTACAGTGGTTGTTTAGAGCATCTCGTGATGATTGGGTACCTGAGAATTGAAGAGCTTCAGAGGCGGAAAGTGATGGATAATACAGGTGATCACCTAATTCTTGTTTTGATGGCAAGTTGCTGTTTGATTTCTCACATCAAAGCCACTACCTTGAAGAGTGTCAAAGAAATTAAAGCAAAGTTGAGAGTAGCTAAATAAGAAGTTTTGTCTTTCAATGACAAGCTATCTATTACATTTTTACAGGGTGATCCAGAAGCACTAAGAGAAAGCTCGAACAATTTGTAATGAAAAATTTGGGAACATCAAATTCTAATATCAGTTACATGTATGATTTAATGGAAGTTGCTAACAAAGTTGGAGGTTTGATGCTCAAATTACCAAATTATCAATCATCAAGAGTAGCAATTTCGTTTATAGCTTCAGCCTTCAACAAAGGAAGGAAAATTACACTTAGAAGTTGTCCATATAGAAATAAAGGATTTTGGACCAAAAGAAAAGATTCGGTATCTTTTCTAGCTTAGTCAATAATTAGAAGAGAATATTTATAAATTAAATTTGTTTATATATTATTTTATGGACTAGATAGCTTGATATTATAATTAAATTAGTATATCTATATTTTAAAACAGTTATGTAAAAGACGTCAAAATATATCATTATGAAGATAATTACTTGTTATTATTCTATTTAAAATATTATTTTATTATAATAATATTAAATAATGATAATTATGATTATCATATCATTATACTTTAATTTTCTTATTATTTTTCTATTAAACTGTTTATTAAAGCCAAACAAATATTAAGACTAAATTACTATATTATTATATCAATATTTTTAATTTTCTATTATTCTAATATTTCACTTACAGATCTATTATAAACTTATATTGTAGTTAATATCTTATTATTTTCCTATTAAGATGTTTATAAAAGAAACAAATATTAAGACTAAATTACTATATTATTATATCAATATAATATCATATTTGTTCATTATTCTACTTGAAAAATTAAGAAAATTATTATATTAATATAGTGTAATTTATATGTTAAAATTAAACACTTTACAAAATCTTTAAAAAAAATCTTAATATCAAATTATTATTTTATTATTATTATTATTGTGTTTCTATTGAACTCTTTACAAAAACTAAAAAATTGTTAAAATTACACCATTATTATATTATTATTTTATATTCATGCTTATCTTATCTTTGAAAAAGAATGGATTTTATGTTCTATATTTTTTATAAATATATGTATATTTTACAATTAAAAGCATACCTCACTTATTTATTAAAAATCGATTAAAAAAATATTTTCATATATATTTATTAATAATATTAATGTATTAATCTTGTAATAAAAATGATATAAAAATATTTTTATGTATTTAAGTGTCACAAACATATCAAATTAAATGCTTCTAATTTTTATTCAAGAACATTTTTGCATTCATGTGTTAAATAAATAAATGTTAAAAATATATTAAAATCATCTTGGAGAATTTTCCATTTACATTATTCATTGGAGGCTGAGTTGGATAAGTATTTGTGTAAGAGAAGAAGAGCATAGGCAATTTTATACTTAAACCATCCTTCAAATGAAGGCATGTTATGGTACTCAGCCCAATTGAGAAATAAATAACATAAAATTTGTGTTAACTTTGTGTAGCATCTACCTTGGATCTTCTGCAATGATTTTGTATGTTTCAGGAGTACTCACCATCTTTCACTTTCTCTATTGTGTTATGATCAAATAAACATTATGAAAATGATATATCTATTATCTCTACATTTAATTAAAAGAAAGCATTATTGTAAAAAAACATCATAGTTTACTATTGCAAAATAGAAAACCTTCTACTATAGTTTAGCATTGCAAAAATAGAAAACTTTGCTTCAAATAATTTAATATTAATGCAAGAAACCCTAAGGAACAAATTATACAAGTTTATTTTTGTTTTAGATGTTAGAAGTGAATTAAAATCAAGGAACTTCCCTTGTGAATTTGAAGAAAGGATTTCTTCATCTGCTGCTGTTTTTAGTAATAGTTATAAATGTAGTTCCGCACTTCAAAATTAGTTGTTTCATACATTGCCATTCATGCCATCTCATCTTGTAACTGCTATAGACATCCCTTTCTGTTGACACGTGAAATAAAATCAGTTCAACAACATTTTTTCAAAAATCATAACAGAAGAACCAATATTTTAAAAAAACTCAAAAATAGGTTGATTTGGTGTATCTTGATCCCTTCGACCGTTGTGTATCATAGATGTCATTAAAATTCATTCACTCATTCTTTCATAATTACTCTTGCTTGTATTTTATGTTAACGGTGTGCTCTATTAAAATCAAACTTGAGAATTTAAGATACTCAATCATTGGTAGATTGGCATACTCAACAAAAAAACACTTCCAAAATGTTTCATGGCCTCATTCAAAATAGCAAATCTTAGCCTCTATGCAGTAGATTGTCAAGGACAATTTTCTCCAAAAGCATCAGAGGATACAAAATTCAGACAATAAGTGCAAAATCTAAGAGGACCTAAATCCAAGTATGTGTCACGAAGCTGGAGAACTACTAAAATTATATATACTTTTAATTGAAAAAGCATTATTTTAGAATGAAATAAGTTGAAAGAACTTGCTCATATAACAAAATGAAATCAATCTATATTTCAATTTGAAATATGGGCATAGAGATATAGAGGCTGAATAATATTACAAATTTTCGTGCTTCGTATCTTTTAAATCAAATACATCACAATTATATAAGATTTTAGTCTCCTACATTATAGAAAACTCCCATAACAACTTACCCAACACATTCGTACCTCTATTATACTAACCTCTTTAACAAAATATAACAAACTAATAATTATTTTATGTGAATACTAATTCCTAAGAGTATTATAGATCATGCAACTACTAATACACACTCGTAAATATAGTCTCCTCAACTTTGTTTTAAATCATGAAAAAAAATATCTCGCAAAGCTGACCAATAACAAAATTATATCGGATAGTCTCAAATCCCACTTGAACATATTAAAATTTCTTCTCTACTCATACATGCCACAAAATGAAGCGATTATCGACTCAATGTTCAGTTTCATTTACGCATAACGAGAGAATTTTAATGGATGTGATCAGAATTTTTTACATATTTTCTGGACATTTAATATTATATGATAGCAAGTCCAAGGCTTCTCTACCGTACCAATAAAGCTTGAAAAGTGTCTATTGTAAGTGAAAAATAAAGTGTTACCCCAATTGATTGCACATAGCAATGTGGCATGTGCCCTTCCTGGATCGATTTCGATAGAAGTTTATCCTTGCTCTTCTCAACGAGCATAGTCATTCAGGATTAATCCGCTATCTCCACGAATAATTGCTAGTACTTTATGCCTAGAAATTAAAGTCAGTTTTAAAAATCGGTCATATGTTAAATTCTGCGCCCTGAAAACGAAGTCCAAAACTGCCCCCAATAGCATGAATGGTTAACAAATTCCACGGAACAAAAATCAAAATGTAATACTCTACATTAAGTTCTTCCAAATTTAAACTGCTCTCAAACACTAAAAATAAATTTATGCCGAAGACATTAAGGATGATGCATTTACTAGTTACAAGTGTAAGACGTGGAAGAAGCAGTGTGTAATACTCAGTACCATTTGGCTGATAGAATTAAACATGTGCAACTCCCCTAGAATCATACTGATACAGACGAGTCTTTATGCTTCATATCATATTTCAAGTCCTCGCTGATCCTGCTTATCCATTGACGATATCTTTGGTTCAAGTAGACAATTCATGACTTCTCTGTAGCCATTGATTCGCCTACATTAATTTACAAATTAAAATCTACATTTAGAATTCTCTAATCATGAATTTATCTGTGAATCTAACACCTTATATTTGAGAGAGCTCAAATATATCGTAGAAACTAAAGCACAATTATTGTGAAGTTCCTTTAAAAATGCTACCCATAATTAGGCACACTATACATTCTTCTATCAAGCCAATAGCTTGATGTTTATTAGCACTAGGGATGCCAGTAGGAAATAATGTTCACTCCAACAGATATATGATAATTGACATTCGTATATGGTAACCATACAAGGTTGAGACTGACTTGAACAGTTTTGTTCATATGTGTAAACATGCAGCCATGTTGATTTCTGGAAAACTTTGTCCAAAGGAATCTGGAATTCTATCCTCATTAGACTTACAGTCAGGATTGTACATTATCCTCTGAAGTTTTTGGAGGATAATGTAAATTTTAATGGCTGAGAGAGTGTGATCATCAGTAGTCAGCAGTAGTCGTATCAAGATCACATTCAAATTTAGAGCAGATTGTTCACCGTTGCAGTAACAGAATTAGTCCGCCGCAAGTCCTGCATTCCACACATCAATATGCATCGCAAAGCATTAAAAACTGAACTAACCCGAAAAGTCAACCAGAAGAACTAGCCAAAAAAAATTATTTTAAAAAGCATAGTTTGTGGCAATACAAACCTGAATGATGATGTCATCAGGAATGTGTGGCAGTACTTCCCTTACCATGTTGGTCATTGCAGTTATGCGGGGATTTATCATGCCAGTAGTATTTGGCATACCATTGTTGTCTGCAGTTTGCCCTGGCATAGCATTTCTAATGCGTACCCCCGCTACAGCTGTTCTTGGCCTGCCAGAGAATGTTGTCTGCACCGAACTACCATCATGGGGGGACATAGACCAGATTCTCCATGCATTGTCATCAGATGATGTGGTATTTGTATAGGTTCCACTGACACCAGCAAGTTGCCTCATCATCATTTGAACCCTACCAAATCCCACAGATCTCATTCCTGTTGAGGGACCAGCACCATCCAACCCTGCATTTGGCCAAGGATTTCCCCAACCAGGATCAAGTCCCACACCCCTGGAAGATGGTACAGAGAACAATTTTTAAGACTAAACAGTAAAAATGGAAATATGCGTCTATAGTAAACTCAGAATACCAATAGATTCAAAAGTTTGCAAAGCAGATCTTTCTCAAAACAGTGTTTTACTTGATTGAGTTTATTCAACCAATCCTACATCATGATGTTTCAAAATAGATAATCAGCAGCCTTCAACTAACTAAAGTATAATTAGATTAGTTAATCACTCGCAAGAAACAAGTTTCTGTTTACATTTATGCTATGATTGCTATCAATGGAACAGCGTTGACATTGTTGTCTGAGATAAGTACATTTATGCTATCAATTGAACAGTGTTGACAATGTCGTCTGATATAACCAGGAACTTCTCATAATGTATTAAAATTGATGCATAAACTTTATTAATTATGCTAGCATAGTAGCTATCAAGTTGATTTCCCCTTCCCTCTCATGTCACACTGAATGAGGAAAAAACCATAGCAGTACAAAAAAACTGCGCTAACAGACTGAAAACAATGCTTGATGCATAATAAATAGCCAGTTCTGTCATTTTTGCTGAATTTGGTGCTCTCTTGGCTGAAAAAATATTTAACATCACATTCAAAATTTACAGCAGAAATGTTAATAATGAGAACATATAAAGGTAGAAATTATTTCCATGAACCATTAGGATCAAACTTACAAATTAACAATGATACTTCCATGATTAAAACTTGCATTTCAATGTCTTAACTTGTAGAAGACGGTGGAAATTACTTTTCTCACCTTGTATTTCATAGAAATCATGAAAATATAATATATCATATATTGTTTATGCTAGCTATAGATCAGACAAGAATATATATATATATATATATTCTGAATTAGCTTGAGATGTTATAAAAGAGAGGCTTGCATTAGTTGTTTAATCATCGAGAGTTGAGTGGATCATTCAGAGTTGAGTTCTTCTCTTCAAAGATAAAGAGGAGTGGTAAGGAGTGTAGAAGAATAGCTTGTAGCTTCATCTTACAAAGTTGTAAAGCCTAAGTGGCTAATATTTTGTAATTGAAGAATGTGTATTTCATTTTATTGAAATAGAAGAGTATGTGTGAGTTTTCATATCATTGAGAAAAAGAAGGCAAGTTTTTTTTGCCATTTTATGATTTATTCTCTTTGCTATGCTATGTATGAATGTTGGGTGGACCAACCCTCATATATTGTAAGGGAGCATGAGTTTTGAATGGATTAGGGGAGTCCCCTACATCAAATTGGTTGAGATGTGGCTATCTTGATGGTAATTATTTCTGTTATCAAAATGCACTGAAAGCAATAATACAATTTCAACAAGAAAACAGTTTGTAATATGCAGCTAAATAAAAATGTAGTTGTTCTCACACATGAACATTATTAAATAAATCAGCTGTATGAAAAATTAAAGAACAGGAATAATGGATTCGAAGGATAGTCTAAATTTATTAATTGTGTCCAGATACTAAGTTCACACAAACCTGAACATGCCAATGCCAGTAGAATTCCACCGTTCAGTTGAAAACGGGCCTGCCGGTAAGCTATTTTCAGACAGATTTTGTGATAATGCATCGGGCCCTGTGTTTACAGGCCTGACTAGTTGCTCACCTTCTACCAATTGCTGGCCAACACTAGCATTTGGAGACGTCCTTGAGCCACCCATAAACAATGGCCTTCTACAGGTTGGACAAGAATATGTTTCTCCAATGCCTTGATCCAACCTGAGCACATATCAGAATTTCATCGGGAAGATATTAACAATTTAGAACATATATTTCTTGCTTAAAAGGTTAAAAGATAAAAAAACACAGAACACTCTGCATCAAGGCAATTGAATAATACATTGGCGTCTACCTGGCCTCCAACTAGGAAAACTATATTCCTTTGTTAATCCTAAGAAAACATTAAACAAACATTATTTCTGTAAGATCGCTCTGTAATCATATGAGGAACGATACACCATATTGAACTTCAAATTTCTCCCAAGCACCTTATCCTTTGCCTTGCATACTTGTTTCTTCATTGTTGCAACTTTTAAAATGTATTTTCAGCATAACAAATAAAAAACACATTAAAAAAAAGTTTTTAAGGAAATTAGAAAAATTCTCAGATCTACACGTACAACTGTTTTATGGACACAAAGCTCATCAATTATAAGCAAGGCTTCACACTGCAACTTGCAATGGGCACCCAAATGTTGGGAAAATATAAACAAGCACAGACTGAAATAAATTAAATAGTTCAGAAAATTCCAAACCAATTTTTCATATAATGGATGAATAAGCAAAATCTAAACAGACATCTGATTTACTAGGTGCTCTAGGTTACACTTTCTTATGTAGGTATCAAGCCTTTTAAACTTTGTTTACTGGGTGCTCTAGGTTACACTCTCTTGTGTAAGTATCAAGCCTATAAAACTTCGCTTACTATCTTTAAAAATAAGGTGAAAAAAAAATTAAAGCAAAAAGAAAATTACAAAAACTTCTGCATATATTCCCTTAATACAGTATTACAAGCAAGCAAAATCTGTCTAGACAGCAGGCAAAGATAGATACATCTTATCAAAACACCAGCATATACCATGCACGGGAAACCAGAGAACAAAGAGGAAAGATCATAGTGTAACCATAAGTGATGTAGTCATGGATCAGGAGCCCAGTGAAGAGCAGTAACACTAGCAGCCACACACGACTACCTACATCCAGCAATAACAATTATATTATTGGCACTATCCTAACGAAGTAGCCTGACTACATGAAAACAGATTTCTTTCTCAAACAACCCATAGGTAATTGAAAAACATGGGAAAAGCTTGCAGGTTATTCAATAACCCATGACTTATGCACAGCTTATTAACTAAGCTCTGAACTTTTCCCAAGTTGTCTAAAAAACACCCACTATTGTGGATATAGCCTGGTTTTTCATTTAACACACCATTCTTCAGATTTTTGGTCCAGAACCAAACTTTTTCATAGCTCAAGTGAATAAAGAAATCTGCTGGTTGGGGTTTCCAAAGGATTGCTGCTATCAACAATTTAGACCAGACCTCAGCCATTGTTGTTTATCATACCATTTTAAAAGTTTTAAGGCAAATAAGGGCATGTACCATCCTAAATTCTAAGCACCTATAATTAGATGCTCAATTACGCTCCATTTTAGCAAGTATAGGCTCCCACATTGATTTTCAGTACTCCAACCCCGATATCTCTTGTCATTCTAGTATCCCCACTTCAATTAGAACCCCCAGTTTAAATCATTGGTTTTGGGGGGTGGTCGGCCGATTCCCGTGAATAGGTCAACCTAGTCAGCCTATTCCTCCATAAACCCTCCGAAATTTGAACCAGAGGTTGAGCTCAACGGTTAACCAAGAAATCCAAATCCCCATCAGCCCTCTTCAAGTTTTGCTATCCAAAATGTCTAAGTGGTACATAAGCAACCCACCTCTCCTAATTTGATCATATATGCAATTAGAATTCAAGCTCTCTCCTACAAATTTGCATCTCAAGCTTTCTAAGGTAGATCTCAAGCATTTTAAGGTGTTTTCAAGGCAATTCTTCTCCGTGGATCAAATTTATTTCCCTCATTGAAGGCCAAGCAAAAGGAGTCCGCCGTTAAGGAAGATCATAGCATAAGCATACATCCATACATCCAAAAATTCAAATCTTCAATTCTTCAAGTCATTCTTCCCTCTCTCCAACAAGATCTTCAATTCTTCAAGTCATTCTTCCCTCTCTCCAACAAGCATTGTAGTAAACTAAAACATTCATTGTGCAAGGCTTGTCTTTCATGATTTTCTTTTAGGTTTTTGTGTGAAGTCAAAGCTATTGCATCAACATTCTTGATCACATTCAAAGAAGCACTTGCGTTGCCAAGGTATAAGACATTTCATGTTTCAAACTAGTCTCTGCTCTATGTTAGCACATTTTCTTTTATTTCATTTCAAGATTAATTCCAAACCAGGGTTTGACTAAGGCAAACCCCTATACACAACAATTTCCTTGTTTTTTGTGTGCAAGAATAGGTGGTGCTCGCACCGGATCAAATCTAGGAAGTTCAAGACCTTGCAGATAATCTGCAATCTTCTTCAAATTGATTTTACAGGTAAATTGCAATCTTTGGGCTTTGTTTCAAGTTACAGAATTGACTTGTTTTCTTTCTGTCAATCTATTCATCCCGAAACTCACCTTTTCTTCCTTCCTAGCCTTCAATGTTGCATTACTCAATAATATATCTCTAATCAACCCTCAATAACAGTGAAGGATCATTGTACTCACTCAACACTTAGTCTACTTGAGCCTAGTGAGTCATCTCCCTTTTAAATGTTGCCATAAGAAAAGAGGATCATCCCCTTGATTCCCCTTTTCCTATTGTGCATCTTGGTGAACTTGACGCATGACATTTCCATTCTGATTTGGTGTCTAGAGCTACTTTTCTATACATTGCATTCTTAGATCTGATTTGGGTAGCTTTCATTTTCATCGTGGAGCTCACTAATTTAGATTGGTATGTTATATCTCATGTTTTCGCATTCCTTCTTACTTTCCTTTATCAATCACGTAGATAATACTTTCTTGCATTTCATGATTTTTGTATTCCTTCAAGGTATTCTTGCATATGGCATTATGAGAATTTCTAATGTTCTTCCTCCTTACAAAGCATTTTTCAAAACTTTTATCTATGTTTCATGTAATTTTCTCATAAGATTTTTAACAAAATGCATGGAATATGTGAAGAGTCTTTGTTGAAATTGTTGACCCTAAAGATGACATTGGCATAAATAACCCTAATCCTTCTCCTAAGGCATCTCTTAATAATGAAGATAAAGATCATACTCCTAACAATCCTATATTAGTAAGTCCTAGATCCTCTTCTCCTAAACCCACCTTAATGTATGAACTTAAGGAAGCTAGTTTATGCACTTCTTTAGCTGATCTTAAACATTCCTCTTTCTATCAAAATATTTTCAATAATCTCGATGTTCAACATGTCCTCGATGATTTATCTCCCAAAGTAACATTAAGTAAACATGAAGATCTTGATAAACCTTCCTCTTCTTCCCCACCTAAAGAAGATGCCAATACTGAATCCTAATCTCCCTAAAGAGAACAACTCCCTTCCTATTCCTCATACTACACATTTCCATAAACCTCATTATGAATGTCCTATATTAAAGGCTAATTACAATGCGGGTTATGACATTACTTCTCAACAAGGTTATAGTGGACAAGGTCTCGGTATTAATGAAAAAGGTATAAAGGTCCCTATATATCCTACACAAGTCACTAGAAATGGTATAGAATTTATACCTCAAGCCAACATTTTGCCTTCTTCCGATCCTATTGATCCTTTTTCCTCACATCCTTGTTTAAGAATTCTTTTACCAATCCAAACTGTTGTTACACCTCCTTTTGATGATTGTTTCGCTCTGGCTAGGAAAATCTTTTAGAAACTTAAAGAAAATACTAAAGTTCGTTTTCCTTTTAGACAATTTCCAAAGAATCGTGATTTTTTTAGTCTTTTTCATAGAAGTAAAACATTCTCTTGTTGATTCTATTGAATTTAGATTTGTTCAAGATTTAGTAGATAGAACTCTTATTTGCTTAACAACGTATCTTATACCTTTTTATATCAAAAACGTGCCTTGGTATTGCCTGTTATGTTGCTCCACATCATGTGATCTTAGTGGCTTTCTCCATTAGGGGACCTCTATTTTGCATGACGTTGTGCTTTACTTTTCAAACTTTCATTGTGAGCAGCATAATAGGTTTTTCTCCTTGTCTTTCCACTTAAGGGGGCAAGGTTTCTTTCTTTCATTCATTCTCATTTTTCAAAGGACTCATTTTCCCTTTGTGGATTTGTATCCTTTATAATGGCATATCCTTTCTTGCATGTAATTCTTTGTTTTACGCAAATCATTTCATCTTTGTTAACAATCTTTTGCATGCTTCAAAGCACATGTCTATTATAAATGATCTTTCACTTAAGGTGCTTAATTTGTTGTCCTCTCTTTTTCGAAAGATCCATATCTCTTTTTTGTTTGTATCAATTATAATGTGATGTCCTTCCTTGCATGGACTTGTTTATCTTAGGATCTTTTCTTTTCCAGAGATTGACATCCTTGTTTGCAACCTCTTCCTTGCTCGAAAGTGTATATCTATTGCAATTGATCATTAACTTAGAATGCATAATGTGTTATCTTTTCTCTTGCCTCTATGATTGTAAGGCAAGTTGTTTATTTATGTCTCTTTCTTTTTTCTAAGGATCCACTTTCCTTGGTGGAGTGGCGTTTGTTTATCATGTGACATCCTTTTTCTTATACAAAATTGTTTGTCTTGATTCGGGATTTTCCCTTATGCAAGAGGTGTGTATCCTTGATCACCTCTTCCTTATTTGTAAAAGCATGTTCATCCTAAACAAATACCCTTACTTAGGGGCTTAAAGTGTGTCATCCTTCATCAAGAATCCCTTTTCCACCTAGCAATAGGGATAAAAGGGTGACTTCTTGTTCTCCTAATTATCTTTTCCTTGGCTAATCTTCTCCTCCCCCTCTTCGTCTTGAAGATGTTTTTTGTTAAAGAACTCTTCTTGGAGTTATTGTGACAAAGATCTCTTCCTTCCAAGGGTCTCTTTCCACTTGTTGCAAGATATCCTTTCACAATTATCTTTTCCTTGGCTAACAAGAGTCTTCCCTCTTTGCTAAGGCTATTGCATACATTGTTGTTTTAAGGATATCTCCTTGCTCTCAAAAGTAGGCATCCTTGTTCTCTTTTCATTATGATGCAATCATAGTCTTATGTTGCCATCATATGAAGGGGGGCGTACATGCGGCCTCCTTGTGTACTATATAGCAGATTCCTTTGGAGTCAATGTTTTCCTTAGGCCTAATCCTCCTTTTTTCAAATTCCTTTGGAGAAAATGTTTCCCTTGTGGGCAATGTTTCACTTGGTTACCCTTTTTGATGGGTTGACTAGCATAACATAGCTTGCTAGACTATCAATTCCATCTCTTTTGCGTCATGTGCGTTGTTTTGCATTTTCCTTGGAGGCAATGTTTTCCTTGGAATTTTATACACTAGATCCCTTTGGAGAAAATGCTTTCCTTATGACGGATCCCCCATTGGTGGATTTCCTTGTGGACAATGCTTCGCTTGGTTATCCTTGGGTACAATTGACTAGCATAACACCGCTTACTAGACTATCAATTCTAACTCTGTTCTTTCTTTCGGGATGAGTGAAACTAGCATAACATAGCTTGCTAGCCTTTCTACACTTTCCTCCTCTTTTCTTCCATGGATCACCTAGCATAACGTAACTTGCTAGTCTGTTGGATTAATGGTCTCTCTCTCTCTCCTCCATTCTCTCATAGCTTTGCTAGTGGGTTAGATCGTGGAATCTTGCCTTGTCTTTGGTGATGCTCTTGCACTTTCCATGTGAATACTTGTGCTTTTGCAATAGCTTTCCAAACATGATACTAGTGGTTGAGACGTTTTCTCGATCAAGGTCTCTTGAACTAGTTAATTTGGAGTTTTATTTTTAGTACTAACCCCTTTACTTTTTTTGATGTCTTTTCTCTTTTATCTTGTCTTTTTTTTTTTTTGTTCGTGTGCCCTTGCACATGGTTGTCTGAGTTAAGATCCTTTGTTTGGGAGCTTGTGTCCTTATGGGCTCCCACATTGATTTCTAGTACACCAACACCAATACCACCTATAATTAGATGCTCAACTAGACCCCATTTTAGCATGTATGGGCTCCCACATTGATTTCTAGTACACCAACACCAATACCACTTATCATTCTAGCATCCCCCCTTCAATTGGGACCCCCAATTTTAAATTCCATTGATGTTTTTTTTGTTTTTTGGGGGGGGGGAATACGCTGGCCTCCTGGGAATAGGTCAACCCAATCGGCCCATTCCTCCATAAACACTCCAAAATTCGAACTAGAGGTTGGGCTCAACGGTTAAGTGAGAAATCCAAATCCCCGTTGGCCCTCTTCAAGTTTTGCGCTCTAAAATGTTTGATAGGGTATAAAAGCAACCTACCTCTCCTCATTTGATCATATATGCAATTGGAATTCAAGCTCTCTCGTACAAATTTACATCTCAAGCTCTCTAAGGTAGATCTCAAGCATTCTAAAGTGTTTTCAACACAATTCTTCTCCATGGATCAAGCTTATTTCCCTCATTGAAGGCCAAGCAAAGGAGTCCACCATTAAGAAAGAAGATCATAGCATAAGCATAAATCCAAGCATGGATGAAAAAATCGCAGACTTCGTGAGTATTTTTTACTTTTACTCACCGAGCTTTTGTCAAAAACTCAGCAGAGTTTGTGACAAAATGCACTAAGAACTTAGCAAGTACGAGCCATTTTCTTGGTCACGGTTGTATAATAGACTTTTGACGTCAAACAAAAAGTTTTATTTGCTTTTTAGCATTTCTTGTTTGTTGTCCAAGCCACAAAACACCCTTCCAAGGTATTACAATGTCATTTGCAAGGATTTAAGTCGATTAGGAGCGGATTTGAAGCAAATTTGAATTAGATTTCCAAGGGAGTTCAAACAAGTCAATTTTGGGAGAAAAATGCTTCAAAAATGAATAATCCAAATGCCACGCAAGAGGGAAAATGTGCTAGGCGTCGCCCCTTGACTGCTTTTGGATTTAAAAACAAAAGAAAAAATTAATGGAGAAATCGCGTTGAATTAAGTTGATGTTTTTATACCCACTTTATTGAGTTCCCCATGTCTCTAACGTCCCCCCCGCCCCCTGCCCCGACGAGCAGTGGAACATTGTTTCACCTCCTTTTTGTTGTATCTAGGTTTGTAGAAACTCAATAATGGCATTTCCTAAGTACTCTAAATTGCTTTAGAGTCTAATGGACAAGATTTAACACCATTTTTTCAGGATGGAGGTTGAGCCACAAGTCATGCTGAGTGAGGAGGCACAGAAACAGTGGATTCCTAGGACTAGACCCTCTACCTCTCCCCTAGTTTTTACTAGAGTTGGGAAGAAGAAAATGTAAATTGTTTTGATGTTGTATACTTATAGTTTTACAAAGAAAATTTGCTATTTTAATTTTGCTTCAAACTATGAGGTTACTAGTCATCAACATTTCACATGAGGATCCCATTTTGTACCCAATTTGCATTTAAATATATCTAGACTCAGCGAGTTTCTTTTGTTTACTCATTTACTAACTCAAATGCATCTCCTCATTGAATTTTGCAAAAAGAAAAAACCATTTCTAATTAAATTTAAGCAATTTTTTAAGTTGTCAAGTTTTTGCAGAGTGTTTTCCAGGCCTTGGCACGAAGTTGTCGAGTTCGAGTATTTCAACTATGCATCCAAGCATTCAAGCCTTCAATTCTTCAAGTCATCCTTTTCTCTCTCCATCAAGCATTGTGGAAGACTACAACATTCATTGTGTAAGGCTTGTCTTTCATGATTCCCTTTTATGTTTGTGTGTCAAATCAAAGCTATTGCATTGACATTCTTGATCACATTCAAAGAAGCATTTGCATTGCCAACATATAAGGCATTTCATGTTTCAGAGCTAGCCTCTACTCTATGTTAGCGTGCTTTCCTTTATTTCATTTCAAGGTTGAATCCATACCAGGGTTTGATTGGCAAACCCCTCTCTACACAACAATTTCCTTGTAATCTATGTGCAGGACAGGTGGCGCTCGCATTGGATTAGATCTGGGAAGTTCAGGACCTCGCAGATAGTCTACAACTAAAGATGGTTGGAAGTATAGGGAACAAGTCGAACCAGTGGACCTAGTCCTGGGACTAGATCGACCAAATTACCATAGTCCCCCAAACCTTCTTCAAATTGATTTTACAAGTCGGTTGCAATCTTTGAGCTCTGTTTCAGGTTACAGAATTGACTTGTGTGCTTTCTGTCAATTTGTGCATCTCGAAACTCACTTGTTCTTCCTTCTTGGCCTTCAATCTTGCATTATTCAATAATATCTCTCTAATCAACCCTCAATAACAATGAAGGATCATTTCTCTCACTCAGCGCTTAGTCTACTTGAGCCTAGTGAGTCATCTTCCTTCCGAATGTGCTATAAGGAAAGAGGCTCGTCCCCTTGACTACCCTTTTCCTATTGTACAAGGCAATATTTAGCAAACTATTATTTTGTTTATATTGTTTGTTTCTCTTAAATATTAATATTAACTTTCTTATATGTGTGTTTCCAACGAACCCAAAGCAAAACCGAACCCCCCCCCCCCTAAAAAACATTTGATCGAGCCCATGAATTTGGATCTCAAACACAAAGTGAACCCAAATCAGGACTGGAAACTTAGGGCTATAAAAAGATATGGGAAAGAGTCAAAACATAAGCAGAATGATATTACATAAAAAATGTCATGCTTAATTTCATTCAAATACATATTAAATATCTATTTATAGGATTTACAAATCCTATTTGATAGGAAACTCCATAAACGACATCCCTAAAGATATTAAGTTGTTTTAACAACTCAATTACAAACATTCTTACCAGCAATATAATAACCTATAAACAAACTCTAACAAACCTAACAAATATTTAATATTCACAAATACTACGTGAGTTATTACTTTAACTCGCTCTATCCTATGTGATCAATAATTACCAACACCCCCTCCCTAGTATGAACATGAAGAGAAAGATCATCACACAACTTGGTAACAGAATACTAAGCCTGTGCACACTTTTAGATCTGCTTACCACTATCTGGATCTTGTTGCATATGATCACCCACATATGAGAACATATCTCGCTTTCACTTCCAGTGAACTTATCATTGGCCGACCATACTTCCAAGAAGTCGGACAGTTAGAGGATCTATGTAGTCAGTTGCTCTCCTATACAACTGTTTACAATATCGACGATGTCCACATTCTCCACCTTAGCACTTCCAACTGCAGTAAGCCAACTATTGTGGCTCGTGATCTTGATTCAAACGAAAGTCTCTCTCATAATTTTAATCAGGTTTACCACAAACCTTGACGTGAACAAGAACTCATCAACTATCCACCTCATGTGGTTTTTTGGATCCTCCCACAAACCCTTTCAAGATCCATGAATTGACTTACTCTGGTGCTTTTGTTCGCTACTATGCTTGTACATCAAAATACATATCACAAATCTGAAAAAACCCATACTAGAAAAAGTTTCACATTACATTCCATAAGAACACAATTTTCTTAATTATAGTCATTGTTGCCACTAAACCTCGAACAACATAGACAACTGTCACTGGAAGATGCCCGTAAATTCGGTCATTTTGGCACAAAATGGGAATGGAACATTGGTTATTATTCCCCCCCACAATGTGAAATTCCACTTATTCACACAATTAGGAACACTGAAAAGCGAATAATATCATGTTGCATACTGAAAAATAAAATGCCACCAAAGCTGATCAACGGCCCCATCGTTGGTGACTGACAAGAGGATGTTGAATGTCCTCTAGTATCTCGTGCCTCCATCCTCCAATTAATTTACTACTAACTTAGCACATTTGACTCTTGAGGTTCATTTCATCAGTTGTAAGAAAAGAATACATCACCCCAACTTGATGTCAACTTCTTACAAGGAGTGTCAAGTACCACCGATCATGCACTCCACATACACTTTTGAATTTTGATACATATATTTTTTATACAACAATTAATGACTCAAAAAAATACCTTATCTAAACAGATGATACAACTTGACTTTAGCAACATTGACAAGACAATAATAATACACAACTATATAACTTAGAAACATGACTAAGACTTAAGACTAAGACCAAGACCAACACTACAATAAAATCAAACCTAAATTTTTAATTGCAAGAATTACGAAGAATCCAACCAATGATGTAAGTGTATGCGTGGATTACAATCGACCCAACCACACTTCAAATATTTCCTCAAATCGCAAGCCCTAGATAGCAATGTGAGGGCAAACATTTTCAATAGAAATGAATAACATCAAAGCACAATGATCCAAGCTTTGCCAAATCTATGATTGAGCCGCCAAACACAAAACACTCGTTGTCAATGATAAACCAACGATCAAGCATATGCATTCCAAGAACAATAAAATTTTCCAAGGTTGCATTGATTGGGTCCATACAAACTGCTAGAAATCAAAATAAGAAGACTAGGAGTATGGTACCAGCCTCAATTAAGATCTCTACAAGCTGATTCAAGAAAATAGAAACACGATAAACACTGTCAATATGAAATATTAGTGCCACGATTTGTTAAACTTGAAAATATTGTAAATAAAATCTTCAGATTTCATTGGCCCAAACTCTGTATAGACTCTGCATAGTAGCAATGACGACAGTGCAGTCTACAAATACAAATGTTTAGTAATCCCTTCGTTGCTCCCAAGTGTCAACACGTCCTCACCAATTCCCCGAGCTCTGCATAGAAGACGATGGCTCACCAAAACACCCAATTTGGCTATGAGATTCAAATGAAAAACTCACACAAACAAACGCACAAGCTGATCACCTCCAAATTTGTCAAAAACACGAATAGGGGTGCGAAATTAAATGCAAATAGATCCAAATTGAGCTATCAAAGGTCAGTGCACAGGTCCACAAAACCATCGATGTGACCATATATTCTCAACTAAAATGCTAATTGATCCAAGATTGCCATGGCTAATGATTGAAATCGTAGGCTATATGAAGTTTGGCTCAAACAACAGTCTTCACAATAAGAACACAAACAAAAGAAAGCTCATGAAAATACGATGCAAAAATTCTTGTCTTTGAAAAACAGGCACATAAATTTTTCCTTCTTTGATACCATATAAGAAAATATGGGAGAGAGTCAAAACAGAAGAAGAATGATATTACATAAAAGAATGTCGTGCTTCATTTCAGTCAAATACATATTACATATATATATAGGATATACAAATCCTATTTTATAGGATACTCTATAAATGGCATCCCTAAATACATTGAGTTGTTTTAACAACTCAATTACAAACAAACATTCCTACCAAAAATATAATAACCTATAAACAAACTCTAACAAACCTAACAAATATTTAATATTCATAATACTATGTGAGATATTACTTTAACTCACTTTACCTCACTCACTCTATCCTATGTGAACACTAATTCCCAACAAGCGCTTAAGTGCAACATAGGGAGTGAAATTATTATGCAATATGGGTCCCGGGAACTAAACCATGTTAGGTACCCATGCACAACTAGAGTGCAATGCAATCTCTCACAAATAGATAAAAGGAAAAAACCACGTGGGAGAAAACTCCTTTCCAAAAGAGAAAAAGTGAAAAATGCTCAAAAGCAAAAAATGGACTCGCCAAGACCCCCCAAGAACAACTTTCTTCATCCCTAAAATAGTGAACACAACAAAAGATAGCAAGGAGATACCAAAGGTTTAGTAAAGATGTTCACAACTTGTAGCTCTGTAGGCAAATACTCCAAACTAAGAACACCATCCTAAATGAGTTGCCAAATGCAGTGCATGTGGATCTCAATATGTTTAGTATGTCAATGCTCCACGAGGTTGTAAGAAATATGAATAGCACTATGATCATCACACCAAAGAGTAGTGGGATGATTCAAAGGAAAGCCAAACTCAATCATCAACTATCCAAGCCAAAGATCCTCCTAGCTAGCCAAGGCTACACTGTGATACTCAACCTCAATTGATGATAAAGCAATAACAGTTTTTTTCTTGCAAGACCACGCAATCGGACCGGAACCAAGACAAAAGACAGCCAAAAGTAGACTTCTGATCATCAACATCACCAGCCCAATCAAAGTCAGTGAAACCCATAGTCTGAGAAGCTCTTGACGTGTAGTGAATGCCAAACTATGTAGTGCCCTAAATCTACCTCAAGATAAGTTTGGCTGCCTTCCAGTGACTCATGAGGATCCTAAGAGAAACGGGAGACAAGACCAACTACAAAGGAAATATCTTGATGAATATGTGTCAAGTACAATAGGCTACCAACCAACTGTTGATACAAAGTAACATCAATTGATGGAGTGGCGAAATTGGTAGACAACACAACCCTAGACTAAAAAAGAGTAGGGTCAAGCTTGCAATTAGCTATCCCAAATCTTTGAAGCAAATGAAGAGCGTACTTTTGCTGATATATAGAAATACTTGTGAAAGATTGATGAACCTAAAGACCAAGGAAATAATGCAAAAGACCAAGATTGATCATATGAAAACACTCCATCAAAGCTCTCTGAGTATCCTCAAACATGGAATAATGTCTTGTGAGAATCAAATCATCCACATAAAGCACAAGAATGAAAAGATACCCTCCAATTCTCTGAATATAAACAATAGGATCAAAGTGGCATCTATGGAAACTAGAAGCAAATAAAAAAACTATCCATCTTCTCATACCATGCCTTAGGGTATTGTTTGAGACCATATAATGAGCACCAAAGCCAGCAAAACTAGTGAAGGATCCTCCATAAAGCATGGTGGCTCCCTATATATCTCCTCCTAAAGATCACCATGCAAGAAAGTGTTCCTCACATCCATCTGATACACTGACCAACCCTGAGATGCAGCAATAGAAAGTACAAGATTAATAGAATCCATCTTGGGCACAAGAGCCGAGGTCTTGGAATAGTCAATGCCCTCAACTTGAGAAAACCCCTTAAGCATAAGGCGAGGCTTATACTTGTCAATAGAACCATCAAATGCAAACTTAGTATAATACACCGACTTGCACCGAACCACATTTCTCCTCTTAGGAAGATGAACAAGATCCCAAGTATGATTCTTCATCAAGGAAGAATATTCCTCAACCATTGCAGCATCCCACTCTTGAACACCTGAAGCATTTAATAACTTTTGAGGATCAATAGAAACTACATGATTCAAAAGACTAACACCCAAAGTCTAGAAACAAATGCAGTGAGCAGTTGCGGGATTAACAAGAGTACTAGCCTCCTCAATAAGAGTATGAGCCAAATGGGTGTTGGTGGAGGTGGAGAAACCTCATCAACAAGATCAAGACCATCAAGTGGGTGTTGGAGGTGGAGAAACCTCGTCAACAAGATCAGGACCATCAACAGAAGCTTTATCATCGTCATCATCATCCTTAGGAAGAAAAGCATCAGTTGAAGTAGGAAGGAAGATGCTTGGGATGGAGAATCCATGTGGGTAAAGGACTCATCAAAATGAACATCAAGATGAAATTGAACCTCTCGTGTAACAAGATCAAATAAGCAACAACCCTTCACATCCTCACAATAGCCAACAAAGATCAACCACTGACTCTTCTTTGTCATTTCTTTGCGCCTGCCATGGGGAATGAATGTCCATGTATCGCTACCAAATACTTTGAAGAGAAATACCTTAGGCTTGATATGAGACCAAGACTCCTCAAGAGTCATATTTCGCTACCTTGTGAGATATACAATTCTAAATATAGTTGGCACAATTGACAACCTCTTCACAAAAGGTAGGAGCCATGGACCTGGATTGAAGCATACAATTGGCCATCTCACTCAAAGTCATGTTATCTCTCAAACATGCCATTCTGCTAAGTGTATGGGATTGTGTGTTGATTAAAAATACCATGCTCACTGCAAAAGTCTTGAAATGCCTCATCGACATATTCCCCCTATTATTTGTGCATATCTTTGCAAGAGAAAAACCTAACTGCTTCTCCACAAATTCTATGAAAGTCTTGAAAAATCAAAGAATCTCATCCATGTACTTCAAAAAGTACACCCATGTGTGTCATGAGAAGTCGTCAATAAAAGTGAGCACATACTTGGCCCCTAAAAATAGAGTCGAAAATGACATGAGGTCATTATGTACCAACTCAAGGGGTGTCAAAGCACGTGTGGTCATACCCTTAGGAAAGGGATCCTTATGATGTTTTCCAAGAACACAACCTTGACAAACTCCTAAGCAACAGATAATAGGAAGACCTATCACCAAGTTTTGTGTGCTCATCTATTGACGATATTTGTAGTTCAAGTGCCCAAACCATTCGTGCCAAAGCTTGCACACTGAATCTGCATGAACTATTAAGGATGATCGTGATGAAGACTCAAAACCATCAAACCTATACAAATAGGCCACATGATCAACTATGCTTGTATCGACAACCTTCTCTGGATCCTATAACTCTAGAATGGTCACATCGTTGGGAGAGAACTCAACAAGCCTCCTGTCACCATGACAACAAATCTGATAAATGGAAAGTAGATTCTGTGAAATATAAGAAACAAGAAGTGCAAATGAATTGCAACCTCTTTAGGTGTCTTACACTCTGCAATGTGAAACAACAAATAATCATACACATGTAAACCTATGAGTACTTTCACCTCATCCATTTTGTCTCTATGAACAAATTGTTGAAATCCCTTAGTAAACTCAAGTTGATCTACATCTAACATTTGCCAAAGACCACTAGATTTTAAACATAGTGACATCTTGAGCTTCCATGTATGATAATTGTGTGGAGTGAGCAATTCAATGTTCTTTTGTTCCAACATGATGTGCAAGTGAAAACAAAGACAAATGTGCACTTATAGCATAGCTAACACCCAATAAAAAATTGAATTTGCAATCCCCAAAACCAAACTGCCAAATGACACCAAGTAGAAGCAATCAAAACAACTTGCAACTTCAAACTGGTTTTACTATCAAAACTGGTAAATTTTAAGAAATTCATTGTCCACAAAGTAGTTCATTGGAGCAACTTGCCAACGATATCTTGTTTGTTAAAAAATGCCTCAGATTACAATAGTTATGCAAGTTTGAAAAAAAGTCCTATATTAGGCACTTTTAGAGGCCAAAGAGAGCACTCGAGGGCATAAGTGGTAGCGATTAGTTTCTCCCTGTGACCACGTCCAACTGCAAGTGCTAAAAATAAGTCGGCTGGGCTTAGAGATACTTGATATGCAAAGCAATGGCAAGCAACCATAACCACCTTAAGTCTCTACTTGCCTCCACAAGCCCGCACATCAGCTCACACCGCAAAAAGAAAGCATCTAGGTGTAAAAGGAGCAGAAAACACTCTTGCACAGCAAATGTGGGATTAAATTCCCAAGAACTAGCTCACGGCCACTCTGCGCTAGCCCACTCCATCAAACACATCCATGGGAAGTTAAAACCTTAAAGTGCATAATTTGAGGCAAATGCACGGAATTTTGCAACTTAAGCCAACCATAAAGTCTATGCAAAAATTGAGCAGCTGGAGAAATGAACACATAGGAGGAAAATACTGGAGCCCATGTACAGGTTAGGAATCCCAATCTACAATGCAAGAATAGGAGTCAGCAAATGAGAAAGAGGGACCATACAATCATAAAGCAAGAGTCCTACACATAAACTCCCAACCCCGGCTATTCTCTGGTTCAAGGCAAAAGACTGAGGAGCTAAAGGGCCCTCGTGCAGGTGTGCCACAAGCCTTCAAAGAAAAGAACCCATATGGCCCAAAGAGCTTTATCGCAACACAAACCTGGCTACAAATGGGAAAGACAGACCTCCATGCCACAAAAAGAGGCCTGTGATGCTAGATGAGTCTACAGTGCAAAAAGAGGTTGTGGTAAACCAAACAAATCTCGGCCTGTGTGGTTAAAAAGAGCCCTTTGTCACTGCCTAGGAATGATGACCCAACCTATAGAAAATCTTGTACGATAAGTATTTGTCCAATGTCATACCAATGTAATGTGCCAACAAAAAATGATCTGGAATTGATGCAAGAGTCCAATCCACAAACTAGAAACCACCAGAGCATACAAGGTCTTGCTAAGCTGATTATTGGTAATGCAGATGCGCCAAATGCAATGGCACATGTATCGCCAATCGAGCAATCCAGACCTTCTGCAAAAACTTCCAAGACCTCATAAACAAATATTGGAGAAAATTCTCAGCAAGGAAGGGGTTGCCAGGTTGAGTACTCTGATATCAAGTTGGTGTACACCAAGAACACAACCTACAAACAAAACAACCTTCACAATGCAGAGAGAAGCAACTTGCAGATGTTATGTCACCAATAATTGAATTACTAAATTGAGATGATACAAAATGTACGACGTCTCATATAAATAACAAAGGTGTGATGAGGTAGGTATAAGCTAACAACTAGCTAACTAGCTACCACAAAAATTGAATGCACTATGCACAATATTTAATACTAAGTAACTAATATCTAATAAATTAATAATCAGATATGACCCCATTTAAAGATATTCTGGAATGCTACCTAAGTAAACTTAAGACATGTGAATGGGATAAAACCACATTCACAACAACAATAACAGTGCCAACTGTATTTTCCGTAATTTTACAAATATTTCAGGCTTTAGTTAATTTTTGAGGTTTTTCCCATTTTCAATCTTTAAGTCAAGTTATTGCAAAGAATTTACACTTTCATTTTATCATGTCAATGCCATGTAAGTAGAAAGTTGTCATGCCTCAAATGGCAAAGCAGAGTTGCTCTTGTGCACATTTCTAGAATTTACACCTGTATGTTCCAGCTATTGTTAAAATAGAATGATAAAGCTATGCTACAAGTTCTCATAGTTACTGTTCCCGTTTCTCCATCTTTCTTTCTTTATTCATTTAACTGTATATGTTCTTCTTCGGACTCCTTGTAATATGCCCAGATATTTTGCTAATACACTCCTCCAGGGTATCTCAAAAGTAATATTTTTTTTCTTTTATCAAAAAAGAAGAGCATACAAATCATATCAGAAAATTATAAAATGTAAGGAGCATTTCAGTTCGTTACAGTACAGGATTGAATCAACAATTAATAGTAGTGTTAATTTATTAAATGGAAAAGGAATTCTTTGTTTGATCATTCATCGTATTTGGTAACTACCATACTTGTATAAATGACAGTATAATAACACAAAAGGCCTTGGTAATGACAATATAATAAGATTGCTACTTATCATCATACCAGGATCTCAGACATTGAACATGGAAAAGGTGTGCACAAGGCAGCCTCTTAGCCCTGGCCATTGGTTCCTGTGTTACCCATTTTCTAATATTAGAAAGAATTTCTTTGTACATTATATATGAAAATTGAAACAATCAACCAGAAGAAAACAAAAGAAAAACATATGCATAATTTTAAACTGATATCTTACCTTGCAAATGGCACATTCATCATCATATGCATGCAACTCATCTTGAGTTGCATCAGGTAATGCTCCTTGAAGAGTATTCATTGCTGTCCTTAACCTCATAAATCCCTTAATACGCCGCAAAATTGCACTTAAAAGTGCCTGTCAATCAGACATTTTACATCATAAACTGGAAATGTAAAACAAGAAATATAAACTAATCTAGCATCCTTCCATTGAAAATTCAATTGCAACTAGGAATAATAGATCTTACACGCAGATTCAGGAAAAGCACAGCATCAACAAGTTGAAAGGCAAGACCACGAATCCACCAAATGTGCAAACAGTGTCCGAGAGCCATCAACAAGGTTACAATTTCCATAAAAAAACCACAATTCCTGACAAAACTTCCCTTCCATTCCCAAGAAGCACCTGCAAACCTTTCTCAACATTTAAATAGCTTCACTAGAAAATGATTTTGTCTGACATACATCATATTCAACACTCTTTTTATTTGCATATTCTCAAAATGTGTCAGACCTCTACATTAAACCGCCCATGAGACTCATTGTATAACAAGCATAGACCAAACAAATTTGGAATTATAAAGACTTTTCCTACTGATATAGCATTCTCTTCTTTGAGAAATGGAAAATTAAAAACACAACAAACCCAATTACTTTTACTTACACCGAAACTTGGAATTTGTTACTGTGTTTTCTTCAAATAGTCAAAATTTCAAAAATTTTGCCAGTCATATCCAAGGTTATTTGTGGGGTCTATGTGACTGTCTATTTGCACATATTGTTCCATGGTCCTTCAGTCAAATTTTAAAAATCTCATCATCTTGGGTTGTAAATAACCAGAATATGTCAGATTTTGAGCTCGAAAAAGAGTATTAATCCATGGGATTCCTAGTGTTTATGTGTTTCCAAACTCCCCGGCTCGTTGTCAGCTTTGTGTCGCACTTCGAATTTCTCAAATCGGAGCTGCGAATCAAAAGTTACGCTATCTTGAAGTTGGTGTTTTAATTTTAAATTCATTTAAAATTTAAAGTTAAAATTCAAAAATAAAAATCTTAGCTTTTGAAGAAAAGTTAAGGATTAAGGGTCAACATCCCATTCTTTCCGGTCAACATCCCAACTCGATCCCAAACCTTAACTTATAAGAAAAGGTTAAGAGTTAATGGTTAGCATTTCTAATCGTGAAAAGCAAAGCCAAAAAGGTTAGAAAGTTAAGGGTCAACATTTCATCTTGGTCAACGTTGCAACTTCTTCCCAAACCTTAACTTTTAATAAGTAAAGGGTTAGAATCTTAACTTTGGCCAAGATCTTTTCCCTAATCCTAACTTCTTCAGATTTCAAGAAATCAAACCTAAACCCGAACACCATACTTTAACTTCGAGTAACTACCCCGTGGCAACTCTTGAGATAATGCGGTAAGCAGATGTAAAATTGATTCAATAATCTTTTGCCAGCACTCTGTCTGCCCGTGCAAAGTCTGGATGGGAGTTTTCGAAACAGTATATGGACTTCCAGCAAGGCACAAAGATTTCTATTAAAAGTTGTAATTGTAGTGGCCCTGTTAGACATGTATGCAAGCCGTGGAAGTATAGAACAAGCACATGAATTATTAAAACCGCGAGGCATTGAACTGTTTGACCGAATGTCTTATCTGAGATGTAATCTCATGGCGCCATGATAATGGCAACGCAGTTTTGAAAAACTTTAAGGGAATCTTTATGTGAATGTAATTGGCGGGTTGTGAATCCCAAATTCTTACCCTGCTCAATATGCATCCACAACATGGTATCATTGAATGCACATGCAAGACGCGAGGCCTACTTTTGCGGGATATCCCAAGGCGAAGTCATCTCATACGATGATCATGAATGGTTTTTGCAGACCACCTCAAAGAAGGTATTGGCTAAATAGCCAACTAAAACGTAAAACATATGGAAGGAGTTGAAAAAGAAACTAAGTGTCCCCCCTTGGTAAAAAAATACGTTTTAGTTGGCTGCGTAGACGTTGCCCTCAAAGAAGACGTCCTCTCAAAGAATGTAAAGATTGTGTAGAACCGACTTCTTCAACAGGTTTCAGATACTCTCAAGGAAAAATAATTTACAGCTAAAAAGCCGCATTTCACAACTTTCCCCGACATTCTCCACGAGCTTAGGAATAGATTATAAATGATTGGAGATGCATACAGAATCAGATGCTTGTGCAATGCATATAAAATGTTTGTAGAAGCGTCTCAGGTAAATGTTGTGGTTGCAAGCTATACAGGAAACAGTTTTGTTGAAAAAGCTTTAGAAACCTCTATGAAGATGCTAGCCGCAAGCATACTGACCGAATCTGTTCATAGATGTGCATGCAAAAGATGGTACAATAGACGATGCACCAGATATTTGTTCGACAGTTACCTCAAAGAAAATATGGTCTCGTGGTCACCATGATTGTGGAGCTCATTGAGAAAAGTGTAGACCGCACGCAATGAAGTCCTTGGAATTATTGACCGATTTGAGTTCAATATGTTTGTGGCTGGAAATACTCTCAGTCATGTGTGCAAAATGTGTAATCATTGAAAGAAAATCTCAAAAGAATGCTCTCACATCGAATGCTATGATTGCAAGAGAGGCACAAAGTCGGTTTTGAGAAAGTAATTGACAAATAAATCCAGATTCTACAACATATTTTAGCGTCCTCCCTGCCTATGCTAAAATGGGAATTACAAAACAAGTTATAAACGTCCATCGAATTCCGATAGATGGAAATGTTGTTTTTGTTGTCAGATATTGTGGTTGGAAACACCTCGTAGAGATGCATGTGAGATGTGGAACCAGAGATAAAACTCATCAATTGTTTTGAACAATGCTTCAAGGAAATATCTTTGCATGGAACACAATGATTACAAGATTGGCAATAAAATAAATTTGTTAAAAAGGCTTAGAAACTTTCAAGCTAATACAATTGGCAGATTCATCCACATTTGCCAATATCCTCGCTGCTGCACCAAAATAGAGGCTTTGTAATATAATTGCATACAACAAATTTTAAGCAAATGCAATTGGCGGGTGTAAATTCGAATTCCATAACCTTTGCAAACATCTTCGTTGCCCATGCTAGAGACTATTCGGATCAAGTAAAATGCATGAAATACTTGGGAGCACAGCTGCGACATGTGAACCATTTGACAGATTGCCCGAAGAGATGTCATCTCATGGAATGCAATGATGAAATGAATTTGTTAAAAAGGCTTTAGAAACTTTCATGCAAATGCAATTTGCGAGTATAAAGCCAACTTCCACCACCCGCGCGGCATGTAGATATTATGTTTTGCGGCATGTTGTGAATGTCCAGTAAAATGGGAGCTTTGAAGAAAGGTAAGAGCATCCATCAAATCATCATACGGGTGTGGATGTATGCAAATGTATAATCACTGACAAAGCACGCGAATTGATTGACGGAATGCCCGCAAGTTGATGTGTGTTGGAGCATAGACATAGACAAAGCCGCTACTTGTTTGGCAAAATGTTAGAAGACATCATTCATGACTTGATCGCAGGGTGATGTAAATGCAATTGGCAGGTATAAAGCTCATTTTTACGACCACAGACATGCCCTACTTGCCCGTGCCAAATTGAAATGCTCTCCAACATATTTAAAGAGGGATGTGTATGCTATATATTTGACAGAATGCCTCACGCTTATGTCATCTCACAAAATGTAATGATTCTGTGTGCACGCTAGGAATGGATGCATTCGTTGACAAGGAAGTTAGTTATTATAATTAACTCAAAAAATTATTATGCATATCCATCATGCTCGACCATGCTCAACTAGAAGATTGCAATGTTTTCAAGATTTGTAGATGATGAATTTGGTAAAGTGGCTCTATAAACTATCAAGAAAATACAAAATGTGGAATCGTGGACAACGTGACTAATTTGTTTGACATGAATGCCTCGAGAGATGTTATCTCAAGGAATGAATGGAATGAGTTCAGAATGTTCTCTGCATGAGTTTCGCATGGAAGCTCTATATATCTTTTAAACAATGAAGCACCCTCGACACGTCCTTGTTTGCAATGTGAGATCATATGTCACTGAAAGATGAATATTTCCTTAGCGCTAAAATTTTTGGTCTTCTTGTAAATGTCTATGCAAAATGGAGAAATCGGCTTATCAACAGATGGCAAGAAGTACAATGATATTCTAGTATCAGAGCAAATTTAATGAAGGGAACTTTCCAAAGATAATTAGCACATTTGAAAAGTAATGAAGACTGATGCCTAACTGATGCAGTTGAAAGGTGTGTCCTCGAATGGTCAATGACTACATATTTTTGCCAATGATCGATGTACCTCAAATTTCTTCATTCTTATGGGAAGCCTCAAAGTTTTATTTTACGAATGGAAACATATGTGTTTTGTTCCTCAAAATGGATAGATGGTAAAATGATTGCAAGTGCAGGTGAAGTACATGAAGATGGATACGCAATTCAAGAGAAACCTAACTTGAAAGTCACAATTTCAAGTTATCTATTTGTAAAAGTGACTTATGTCACTTATTGTAATTGAAAGTTAGGTTTAGGGTTATTTGTAAAAGTTAGGATTTTGACTTTGATTTTGGTAAAAGTTAGAGTTAGTTGCAAGGAGGTTGTCTTGTGAGCCTATAAATACAAGGTCATTGGATGATGTAAAAGGGGGACTCTTACAGAGGGAAAACTCTGGAGAAATATTCAAAGATATTTTGGAGAAATTTTATGCTAACACTTTGTACAAAGAGGAATTTGAAATTGTATAATTTCAAAGGTTAATGAAGAATGCAGTTCAGTTTGTGTGCTCTAAATGTGTTCTTGTGTTATCATTACCTACTTCTCATATGTTAAGTTGGTAACCTTTTATACATGTGTGTTGGACATTGATATCTATGCAGTTGATTTATACATGTGTGTTGGACATTGATATCTATGCAGTTGATTTAATGATACATAATCAGGCTTTGGTATCTTAGTTTGAATGTGATGAAGTAGGCTATCTCTTCGTATGTCGAGATTTGTGATTCTTCTTTCATCATCATTGCATGGATAGACTTATTTGTTGATAAACTCCTCTATAATTGTTATCCATTTTGGAATCCTATCTGGTCTTCGTATGTCTTCCAATAGGGTTTTGTCGTTCTTTCTCTTTTAGTTTCATGTTTTCTCCTTTTCGTACTTTCTGGTTAAAAATACGCAAAAATACCAAATACCCCTATCAGACGAGGGAGCTGCCCCTCTCAAACGCAGAGGAAGATAGTGATTAGATCGTGATCCAGTTGCAATCTCTCCAACTATTGGCACGGTTGTCACTGCTCATAGGGCAAACAGGGTCAGTTTTGAAGAAGCTCTCGCAGTGACAAATCTATTTACCAACAGAATTGTAAAGACATTTCTCTTGTTAATATTTACATATGTATCAACGGAAACTTGGAATAGTAAAGACCTTTCTCTTGTTAATATTTACATATGTATCAATTTGGTTCATGTTTTCCAAACTAAATCATATTACATAATATCATCTTTTAATTTAATACCCATATAAAACTCGATGTTCATACTACTCTATGTCTGTTTTTGTCATCATTTGGGTGTCAGTCCAAATCAGTTACTGTTTCTCCTATCAAGTTCCAAGGTTGTCGTGTCATGGTCTTGTTTTTCAACTAATAATTATCATAGGATGATCGAGGAGGCAGCTGTTCTAAGATGAAATAATAATGAGATTCAAGATTGATGATGATCACAGTTAAGGAAAAGTATGGGAATGCCCAAGGCATGAAGCTTTAAAGCGAAAGGCAACATTAATGGCAAGTTCCCACATGATGCTCCACCAAGAACGAAAATATGACCTGGTGAATTTTTTGGATGGCAAAGCCTTAAGTGACTTGTGTTGTTGCATCATTTGGATGGCAAAGCCTTAAGTGACTTCTACTAATGCATGATTTGGATGGCTAAGCCAATAGTTTTTTCCACCCAAATATCCTCCTAGCATTCAATTGTAAAGCTTGCGAATTCTCTTGGCAAAGCCACTACTAGCACATGCTTTTGAAGGCCAACCCATCTCAAATTTCACTTTTCAGTTAAGTGGTTGCCAAATGCCATCCAAATTTCTTCATTTTTGGCTCAAGTCATGAAAATCTCCTCTTAAACACTTCTTTTGTGGAAAATCTCCAGTTAAGTGGTTGTCAAATGCCACATGTTTTCTCCACCGAAGTAGGTAAAAGGTTAAGTGACATACGTATAGCCAATAATCGAAATTCAGTCCTAATGGATGCACTTTGGTATGTTGACTTTAGTGCATCCAAACATGATAGAAAAACAAGTGGTTATATCAACCTCAACCCATCAACTTCGTATGGGGTTCCAATTGGTGATGATACGTCATACGAAGTGCAAAGTATTGGGGATATTTCTCTACCACTGAAAAACTCATAAGAGTCGAATTATGAAGGTTATGTATGTTACATGGCTCATAAAGAACCATCTCTTGATAAGTCAATTGCTACAGCACAACTTCAAGGTTGAATTTGATAGATATAAAGGTGAGAGACTATGTCTCATTCAAAACAAGACTTTCAACGGTGAAGGTTTTGCTCATGCCTTAGGGGTCAATAACATGTTTCATTTGGCCGATGTAACCCATAACAACAAAGCCCTTGCAATAAAGACAAATTCAACCACTACTCTTTAACATAAAAGACTTGGTCATCTCACTTTGGGGTATTTTACATGGTGCCAAGACTTCCCCTCATGAAGAAAACAGAAGTTCTTTGCTCCACCTATCTTGTTGAGAATCAAAATCGGGATCATTTTCCTACTACAAAAATGAAAAATCACAAGCCTCTAATCTCTTGGATTTGGTATATACCAATTTATGCAGACCCATGACACCCAATCATAGTCATGGCAAATAATTGCACCTTTCTCTAGATTAGTGCATCAGAAAAACGTAGTTCTGAACTTCTACTGCTTGACTAGCAAAGACAAAACATTTGAAAAAGTCAAAGAATCTTGAGCCCTTGCAAAAGATCATCTTGAGCCTTAGAATACATGTGTCCAGTAGAAACAAATATGAACTCATCTAGCACATTATTGATTAGAGGCGGAAGAAGCAACTCCACAAACACAACTCCATAAACATGCATGGTGGTGCCTACTATATGAACCCTGAGCATTTTGTTGTCACTTAAATTGATAAGATCCACACATAATGATTGGAAATAATATAACACAGAATATAGATCTCACACAAAAAAAAAAAGATTTTTGTGGGCCAATACGCCATGATATCCAATATATATAAATAGAGTAAACCCTTCAGGTAGGGTAACACCATTCAATAATCATTATGGAAGAAGCCACTCCAAGCTATATCTCCAAGAGATCCCAAAAACAATATCATACTTCACTCAAATCTTACAATGATAATCACCTTCCTTTTTATATACCTCCTAATAATACAATGGATTCATGGAAAGGTAGATCCTAATGAAGGCCTACTCAACTCTTGATATAATTAATTACACAAATTATTCACATGAACCAATATAACAACCAAAAGAGATGTGTGCCACATGTCAGCATCTCCATCCACCTAAATACTGTTGTGAGGTTTTCACACCATCGCCCCATTGTAAATGGGGACCCCCTCTTTTGCAAGCAGTAGGAGTAGTGGTCTTAGGTAGTCTTTGTTGGCGACAAGTTTCAAGCCCCTTGGTCTAGCGAGTGAAGTTTGGGAGTTGGTTTTGGGCAATTTTGGCCTGCTGAGAAGTCAAGTCTGTCTGGAGCATGGGCAAGAGTTGTGCTAAATCTTTCAGGAATATGGGATAAAAACCAAAGGATTCGTGATGAAACAAGTGTAAACCCTCTGAGAATCCTTGTTCCAGCTTCAATTCGATCTTAGAAAGTCGAAATAGATTGTGGGAGGTAGCTTTGCTGAAGGCGTGCTGAATCCTGAGATTTGGCTAAGTCCTGAAATATTTTAAAAACCCCCAAAATCTAGAATCTGCACCTTAACTCCTATGAAGCTGAAACCTATCTCAAACATCCTGGAAGGTATTTATACAAATATAACTTAAAGTATAA
>MU225922.1:320367-332905 GCA_018584345.1 Thuja plicata
ATTGGGGGCATCGAGTTTTAAGCCTTAGAGTTCTTAGGGAGTCTTAGGAATTCAAGTAGAGAGTATGCTCTTCTCTTTTAAAGAGAATCAGAAATCAGACCTTGAATATGTCTAGTGAAGCTGAGTCGTGCAAACAGCTTCTAGTAAGTCTTATTGTCATAATCTTTATCTGTGTCCGTATTGCTTTGTATATGTTTTTCCGCCATTAATAGATAGAAGCCGTAGCCATTCGGCCAACAGCCTCCGTCGCTGGTTCACTAAATAGATAGACTATTGTCTTTAAAAGAAGAGGAAATAGAAACATCCTGTAGAGAGAAAGAGAAAGTTTCCATAACGAACAGAAGGAGTTTATGGAAACATTACAAACAGGAGTGACCATTAGAAAAAGACGAAAGAGAGTAAATTAGAAACTATCTAATATCTATTATCGTAATACCCTCCCTTAATGGTCAATCTATCTTCAAAAAAACGGAAATTTGCATGTCCTCAAAAATCATCAAACTGAACTTGAGTCGCATTGACTATGGTAGGACGACTCTCGGTACCCTGAACAAGCGCCTCAAGGCGATGGTACTCAAAAATCATCAACATGCGCTGCTTCCAAGTGTTGTAGTTCTTGTCGTTGAAACGCTGACTGCCTTCCAACATCAAGTTGGTGAGAGATGCCATTGCACACTTTTCAATGAAAAAGTGTGAAAACACAAATATGGCACAAAGTTCGAGGCAGATTGACGGAAGACCCAGAAAAATTGAAAAGACAACCAGAGAAGAGCACAAAAAACCCAGATAGAATCTGCTGTCAGATTCTAAATCCGCTAGCTCGGAAAATGAGGCACCCAGAAAAAAGCAAGACTGACCCAATTGAGATCTGCAAAAACCCACTAAGAATCTACAATTCGTATTTCAAGACGGTATAGAATCTGAGAGTTTCCAATGAAACCCCAGCTGCTGAAAAAAAATCAGAAAAATTGCAGAGATGTGTATAAAAATGGCGCTGAAACCCTAGACGGGTTTGTGAGCAAAGAAAAAGATGCAAATTTTGAACACACTTGGGCAAAAAGCTTCGAAAATCTTGAACTAGTAATTTCAAAAAGAAATTAAAGATTTTTAGAAGAGGCCAGGAATTTGCTCTGATACCATATTACGGTAAAATAAATGAATGTGTTATTAAAGAATGACCATGAGTGATCAATATATACAAGTACATAAGAGAATATTTTCATAACGAACAGGAGAGAGGAAATAGAAACATCCTGTAGAGAGAAAGAGAAAGTTTCCATAACGAACAGAAGGAGTTTATGGAAACATTACAAATAGGAGTGACCATTAGAAAAAGACAGAAGAGAGAGAAAACTAGAAACTATCTAATATCTATTATCGTAATATTTCAAATTAACACTGCACAATAGTCCAGTAAAAATACAAAAGGACAAACATGCAACTAAAGAAAATGGTCAAGTTGTATTAAGAGAAATAACTTTATTATAAGATACGTCTTTGCTAAAACACCTCTAACTGGTAATCAATAATGTACATGCTGCCAAGCACAGACGAAAAAAAGCAGCTGGTGTCGTAAATGAAACCTCAAAATAGAAAAATGTGGTTAACGCCATAAAACCTTACCTTATAAAGTATATAGTTTATGATCCGTTCAATGACCTTTCGTGTTTCTGCTGAGGACAGTTGCCCAAAGAAAACAGCCTGCAAAACAAAAGTTTATGAACACAACAGGAAACATAAAAATAAAACAAATGTAATTTTATACACACCATGTCCTAGAGATGAAACTGCATGGACATAAGATGAACAAAATCTTCTTATCATATTTTTCAGTATTTGAGCTGATGAACTCTCTGATTATGATGAATGCCTCTTAAAAGAAAAATGTGAGATGTGTCAAACAAAAATCCTTAAATGAATTAAATTTCAAGCGAAAATCCCCTCTTAATCTATAGATGAGGTTTTTCAGATAACTGACAACGCAAGTTTCAATATGCTTACTAAAAATAAATAGACTTTAATCAGATGTTAGTAGAATGCTTCTTCTAATGGCATCACAGATGCACTTAGGTGATTTATAAGGCAGTTGCCATAGCCCATAAGTATAACAATGTTACTAGAAAATAGTCAAGATAAATAAATGAAAATTCATATCCATTACAAAGTATTAACCCTTTCTAATAAGTTAATTCCATAATTCTTCGTAGAAAAATGGAAAAAAGTTGGAATTTACAAATGAACTGCCTCTATAATCTGCTCATAGATACAAGGCCGCTGCAGGTCACAATTACTTGAAAAATATTCAGAATTTATATGGAACCTCTAAACACAACAAATGTATTACTTCTAATCAGTTTACTAATACTCTGTTAAACTAATGCAAATAAGGGTACAAGTCCAAATATACAAATGATTGTTTACCATCATAGTTGCAAGACTCGCCGAGTCTTTGAGCTCCACGAGTTAAACAGCGAAAAACTCGCCACTCGCCGAGTTTTACTGAAAAACTCGCCGATTAATCGGCGAGTTTTTATTAAAATATTAAAAACTTGCCCGTGTATTTCTGGGCGCTGCAAAAGGCAGAAAACGTCATTTTTTTTCTTATTTTTTGCCTAGTTTTTCCCGATTTTTTTTTCCAGGCCTTGGCGAGTTTTAGCCGAGTGAGAGTCTTGCAACTTTGCTTACCATAATCTACTCATAGCTAGGATTTATAAATGATTAGTCCCCACAATCTTCTCAGCAAAGTGTGGCTTTAAAATAAAAAGTGAACAGGATAAGCTAGAGTATCGTGTAGCAAACTCTGAAAATATAACCATGAAGTGATTGATACTAAAACTGTTATAACTTTAAAAGAACATAGGATTGAGCTGCTTTCGTTGTCGTCTTGGAAAAATGTCAAGTGAAGTGAATTTAAGTTCCAATCACGCACAAAGTACTTACAATTTATAACTAGTTGATTTCATAATTCTTGGGAAGATAAGTGGACAAGTTACAAGTCAGAACTTACTAATAATCAGCAAACAAACTTTGCTTACCAATATGAGGCATCGAGTATAACCCATGTGTTAGAAAAGGTGTCTCAACCTTGCATCTTAATCTTTAAATGCAATTTATAGATTATAGAGGTCATTTTTTGCTCAAGAATTACCAAAATGAGCATTAATTGGCTAAACTGGCTTATAGTTATGTATAATTCTCTAAGGTATTCACAATTTTATTTTTCTTTAAAAAGGCTTAAGCAGGTTTCCAGATCAAAGGTTATGGCCTCCAGAAGTTATGCCTCCAACATCAAGAATATAAAAGCAGTGCACCCATGACACATTAGATAAGTTATAAGAGGGTGTTACACATGTGGACCAAGATCATTCACCAACCTATGACATGTCATCATGACTGGCATAAAGTATCTTTGGAGGGTTTGAATATGACAAATTGGATCACTCAATTTTGGAGGATAACGACATGCTATGACAGATACTTACAGAAATTTTCTTGGGATTTGGGTGTTGAAATTTGACTAGGGGATTTAAGCACCACTTTTGGGTGGCATTAGCTTGTGGTTTTCTGATTTCCCTTTGGTGGTTTCATATATTGCTTGGGATAAAGTTTGCATAGTGAATTTTGTAAGTATTGTTATGCTGCCATATTACTCCAAATCTGAGTGCTGATGTTGCCTCCAATGAAGGCTCCTTGACTGGAGTGTATTGTAATCAATATTTTTGCTTATTAGTGCATTAATTTGAAATTTGGAGGGTAGGTTTTCCTAAAAGGGTTTCCCAGGATGCATCATTGTGTTATGGTGAATGATTTAATTGTGTTGTTTGTTTCTTATAGGCTATTTTAGATTATATATTTTGTTCATCTCTCATCTTATATGTGTAGCGAATGTTTCTGCACCTTAAATTCCTTTCATTTGGTATCAAGGCCTGATCAACTTGAGTCCTAGATGATAGGAACATTTTTTTGTATTAATCTTGGTTTGAGCAGCAACATGGGCATAGAACTTTGTTTCAGGAAAGATGGAAGCACATCTAGACTAAATATAGAAAAATTCAGTAGCGCTAACTTTGAGTTGTGGAAGCTCAAGATGGAGGCTTTGCTCCTAGATTGAGATATATGGGCTGCAATATCCAAATCCAAATCAACTGCAATGTTACCAAATAATTGGTCAATGTTGGACAAAAAGCCAAGAAGCCTTATTAAATGGTTCTCTCTCACTAAATCTCTATGAAGAATCCACTGTGAAAACCCTCTCCAAAAAAAGGTGTTAAAATTTGTTATGAACAACAAAACTAAAGACCAAATGTCTGTAAGCTAATCACAAATCCAAAAAAACAAAACAATAATATTCTATATTCAATATGATGAAACAAGTTATGAAGAGTAACATTCTTGGAAGCTTAAATCAAGGAGATGACATGTCCAAGAGATGTGAGTTAAACCTCAGTCAAAAAGTAAGTTAACTCAATCCAACCAAAACAAAGGTGGCCTTGATAAACGAGAGATGACGCCTAACTACCATCAATCAAGTGTCAAGGTATACACATATCATCATTAGCTACTTAGGTAAGAACGATTAAATATCATAATTATCCTATGTAAACATATTAATAGGCGCAATATCACACTTAAAATAGAACATATCCAAGGTGAATAAAAATTGGGTTAAATCTATAGTTAATAAGCCTTTTCTACAAAGGAAGTTGTACACTTCAAAGATGGCTGATTATGTTACTAAGCATCTTAATGCATTCAACACAATTAGAACTCAATTAGAACCTATCTATGTAAAGATGGAAGAAAATGATCAATGCATGACCCTTTTGCATTCTTTGCCAAACTCACGAGATAGCCTAGTAATGGCTATTTGAAACACTATCTTAAAATTGGGACTTGATGAGATTATGGTTGCCCTTCTCTCAAAGGAGATAAGGAAAAAGACAACTAAATCCAGTGAGGAGGCATTAGCTATTCATGGGTAGTCTAAAGGAAAAAGGCAAGGACAAGGATGAATCTAAATCTCATGGAGAATCTAAATGTCCTAAAAAGTCCAAAGTGAAATGCTGGAACAAAGACAAGACTAACCTCTTTAGAAAAGACTACAAGGAGAAAAATAAGAAAAAAGGCCGAATCTTATAATGATTCAAATGAATCATCTCAAGTGGATGTAAGAGATGCCTTTTTCACAACCTTGGCAATGCATACATGTGAGGATGCATAGGTTATAGACTCTAGAGATTCTTTCAACGACTCCCCATTAGGAGTACTTTTCAAATTACAAAAATATGATGGGGGTAGGTATATCTCAACAACAACTCATATCTTAGCACCGTTGGTTGTGGGAAAGTCGATATTTAATTCTCTAGTGGGAGAATTAAAGGGATTACTAGAGTCCTATATATCCCTAGTTTGGCACAAAACCTATTATTTGTAAGTAAAATGATACGAGTGTGCAAGTAGCCTTTAGCAATGGAGGTTACAAGATGGTTTAGATAGCTATGGTGCTTGCAAAAGGAGTTCAAGGTTGTCCTCTCTTTTCTCTTGATGCATGCACTTATCTACAATGCACTAGTTCTCCAATGCATACAATGAAGAAATATGTATAGTCTACGCCTCAATCATTGGAACCTGAAACAAAGATTGATTGTATCCAGTTTAGATGACTATGCATTCTAGGTACCTAAGAATGCTTTTATCTTAGGGAGCAAGTAGCCTACCAAGAAGACAATGTTATGGCACCAAAGAAAGAAAACTAGAAATAAATTTTAGCGTCGTCCACGAGGCTAAATATAGCTTATAGGATAGACTACCTCACGCACTGATTTTTGCATTTCAGCCCTTTTCTTGTGCAACTTGATAATGAGTACCCCCAACTGCTCAACTATCCCCTACATTGAATAAATCAATCCAAGAATTAGTTGTCAACATATTAACAAATTTGTCACTATTGTCCTTGAATGCATCACACTCTAAAATGAAATGTTTTTCTGTTTCCATTTTTCCAGAAGTGCAGAAAATACACTCTTTCTTCCCACTCTTCTTTTGGTCTTTTCTAACTCTCAGTTTCACAACGAAGTTTATTAGAGTTGAGCAATAAGAATTTTGGCTCTCCAAGAGATATTGACCCTATGTACGCTTTTTGATGATGATCACGAGTGGGATTAAACTCTTCAATATAATATGCTTTCTTTCTCATTAGGCTATGATCCCAAGAACGCTTGTGGTACTTATCCATAACAAAAGCCTTTATCTCTTTACTATTTGCGGGGCACGAGCTAATGTAAATACCCCATTTGCTAAACCATTTGTTGTTTTGCCACATCCAAGCCTTTTTGCTTTTGCACAAAATGTCATTGAAGATAACCTTGGGCCATTTGTCCTCTTCCATTTGCTCAATTCTTTTTAAATATCTTATGAGCCTCACCATGGCAATTGCTTCAATAGGGGCATCCCCCACCTCACTCAACATGATATCATAAGGGACTCAACTTTTAATTTTGAACTTGTTTGTAATTGAGTGTTTTTGGATTTTCTCAAACCTTCCACTGTAGATCAAAAGTACTGCTAGCCCACAATTCACAACCATAGAGAACAACTGAAAGCACTTTTAGCCCAAAAAGAGTTTGGGTAGTTTTACAATCCCATAGTTCTGCTTCTCTACATATATTTTGAAAAGCATAAAATGCTTTCCAACCTCCTAAAGTTCCCTTATTTCTACACCCTTCCCAACATAAATTTTTATTGAAGTCAATTCTGAGATATTTGTAATCAATCGCTTCTTCAAGAGTATTACCTTCAAAGTAAAACTTATGCTTGTTATGTTTTCTTTTATTCGAGAAGACTATCACTTTCGTCTTGCTAATATTGACTTGCATTCCCATCAAACTACAATATTGCTCAAGGGAAAGTAAGTGTTCTTGAAGGCCAACAGCGGAATTAGGATCAAAATAAGGTCATCAGCATACAAAAGAAGTCTAATAACACTCACCCAAATGGACACCATCACCTCCTTGTATGTTTAACCACTCTTCGAGTTTGTCAATATATAAACCAAAAAGGGTAGGTGACAATTGGCACCCTTGCTTGACACCTATATCACTTCTAAAACTTTTGGAGAAGCCATATGAAGTTCTGATTTTGACTTTAACCTCCTCGTACAGCCTATGAAATGCTGCTCTAAGATGTATGGGGACCCCAACTTCCTCCAACCTGTGCCAAAGCTGATCTCTAGGAACCGTGTCAAAAGCTTTTTTGAAATCAACACAACATCAAAATGCTTCTTCCTTTATCTCGCAAACTTTTTCAATGATGTGCCTTAAAGTTATACTGTGATCAACCATGGAATGCTTACGTCTGAAACCTGCTTGCCCTTTAGCACATTTATTCTTTTTTTCAGTCCACATACTAATTCTACTTTCTAGCATGCTTCCAAACAACTTTGCAAACAAAGGATTAGTCATAATGGTTCTATAATTGGAAGGATTGTTGACGTCACCACTCTTGAAAAGAGGAATCGCAAGACTAGTTGTCCAATCTAAAGGGAACCCTTGTTGAATGATGTTGTTGAAGATCTTTGTAATATGAGGTGCAAGAGTTTGCATACCCCACTTTAGTTACTCTGCTTGAAGATCTACAAAGTCTTCTGCTTTACCAACACCTAATTTCTTGATAACTATCTCAATCTCATGAACACTAAGTGTTGACCAAGGGGGGATTGTCAACCTTAGAATTATGCTCATAAAGTTGCCTTGCATAATCAAACCACTGAGAAGCTGTAATATTGTTTTCCGTTTTCTTTTTTCTCAGTTGCACCTCTTTCCAAAATAACTTGTGGTTATTTTTCCCAAGAAAGATTAGATCTTGTTGTTTTGTGATCATGAAATCGGCTTTTTTCTTTCTTAAAATCTGCTTGTAAGCTTTGATGTTTATTTTGTCCTTGTTTGACTCCTTCAAAGTTCTCCTTGCCTCTTTGCATTCTTCATCAAACCAAGCATTAACTGGAAAGCAATTTGTTTCACATTTCTTATTTTTTGCCCTTTTGCACTCAACAAGTGCATTTTAAATCAGATTTGCTAGGATGTGATTATGAAGACCATGCAACGGGATTTTCTCCCTCTTTAAAAGTTTCTCAAGCACTAACTTGAATATACTACAATTTTTGTGTCAAAAACAATCTGCCCTTTGCTGAAGATTGCTTATTACACTGAGTTTCTGTCCCACTTTGCTTCTTTTCAATCCATGAGATGCTTAGATAAATAGGTTTGTGATCAGAATTTAAATCCCAAAGTGGTTCACCAATTGAAATGTCCTCCATATTCTCACACAATCCATCTGAGCAAATTGCATAATCCACTACACTTGCGCCAGGTTTGTATTACAAGTAAAAATACCAAATTTCATCCATCTAGCCAAACCATTGCAAATGACTAAATCAAATGCTCCAAAAAGAGTAAAAGCAGCTGCTCCCCAAAAAGATTGCAGCCTTTGTTGGCTTCTGAAACTCTTGCCCACTGATGGCACGAATTCTCAATTTTTTTCCTTTAAAAAACACATTTTTTTGGCAAATGGTTGACCACCACTTTATATACCAATTTTCAGCAATTTATTCCCTTTTTTTGCATTTTTCAAAACAAAAGCTTCAGATTTCACCTACCTGCACCAATAGGGCTTATAATCGCACATTTTCAGTCTTTTTCGTTTTTCTTTAGCTGTTTACTCTAACAGCTTCATAGTGTGAAATTTCCTTTCCTTAGACAGGTTTGCTGCAATTTCTTTTCCAGATTGCTGTGGTGTTAGAGGTATTTCAAAGTTAAAACTACTAACAAAAACAAGAAAACAAATAGACAATTTACAATTTTGAGCCACTGTATAACTCAATGTAATTGTAGCCACTTATGTTGACGTCAATGCTGTTGCAGCCACTGTTATTAAAGTGTGAAGCTCTCTACATCATTTATGCATATTTATATCTCTTATTATTTCCAGAAGTCTGGGCATAATTTGATATGAAATTTAATTTTTCATCAACAAAAGTCTTTAAACCATCAAAAGGAGCCTTTACGTATTCATCAACAGATGATGCAATTTCTGATTTTTAGTTGTCTTTGTGAATAGCTAAGATGTTACAAAAAAGTAAGCTTATCTACTTCTACAAAACTGAATGTCTCAACCCGGAAAAAAGCACAATCATCCAGGGCAGAACAGTAAATAAATCACAATTTTCCAGTGCAACTTTAACTAACACAGGACTGCAATTTTATGGCACAAATTTCAAGTCAATTTTTTCCTGATTTTTATAGCACATTTTTCAAAGATTCGGCACTTGTTTATAGCACTCTTTGCCTTAAACATTCATGAACTCCTAGTCCCAAACCTTCTGCTCAATGTATTCTACAAAAAAATTGGTATTTACTCCTGTGTCAAGAGTCCAGTGAATGAAGACCTCGGATTATTTGCTCTGAAACCAAATGTTATCAGAAATCAGACATGTACAACAGAGATGTTATGGAGTTAAAAACTCACCTATGGCGATATTCATGTATCAATAGGAAGAGGAAGTTGTATGCAGTGGTTGGTAACTTCCATTGTCAAAATCACAAATGTATTGCAAAATGATACTACTATTGAGTTCATATCATTAACTTACTATTTACTTTAATAAAGACTACAATACTATTCAAATATTAGTTCCAAACCACACAAATAAAAGACAGCATTCCAAAGAGATAGTACCTGCCCTTATAATATAGGATAGTTAGACTTTTACTAACATGACCAACACGAACAAAAAATATCAATTACAAGAAGTACTCCTAATGGGCCCAGAAAATTCTCAATGGGCACTCAAGGTACAAGTATCTATTCCCAAGCTGTCAATCCTTGAGTGCCTTAACAACAAAGCAGTACATGCTTGGATAAAATTGTTGGTCTAAGAACCTTGTGCCTTGTTCTCTGTGTATCTATTCCATTATATATGGAAAAACAACAAACAAATCAACATATGGGACATTACATGGGCTTGCTAAAGTTATACAAATTTTATATGTTCTATAGACTATTATAATAACATTCTGAATCAGATTTTTCAAAAACTCTTGAAGATCCAGATTTCCAAAATTTATTAACCTGGTAGCTATGGTGACATAACTGCCGCACCAAAATGGATACAGAGAAGGGTTAAAAAAAGTATAGGCTTTCCTCTAGGTTGTAAATTGACATAGTTTCTATGGAAGATAATCCTTTTCTTGAGTTAATGAAAAGTGTAGACTTGTCTCTAGAAAGTAGGGTGACACAGTTTATAAGATACTCCTTTATAACAATTGACACCTAGTCACCACTCTCTCTAGCTCTTCTTCTGCCAATAAAATTTTGAAAAAAATTAAGAGTTGAGATTTTTAAGAAAGATCATATGCTACATGTATCATACTAATGGACCTTTATAGAAATAACAGTAGTTAATTTGGAAAAGTAATTACTGTGTTGTAGTCAATTGATAATTTTATTGTACTTTTCTACCTTTAATATGATAGTCCATTATGTGATTTTATTGCAATATATGATATTTGATTATTCACTCCAAGAAGAAAGACTAGAAAATCATGTCTTCATATAATATATACTACTCTTCAGCTTGGCTTTTTAGTCAATATCAGTTCAACCACCTACAGAAGCAAATCAGGGACTTTCTATGGTCTGACGGAAAGGGCATTAACAAAAAACATCTGTCAAATGGGCCTGGTGTACTATGAATAAAAGCAAAGGAGGACTAAGACCGAAAGATCTTAGAATCCAGGGTATATCCTTACCCGCAAAATGGATCTTTAAGGCTCTACAGGGGGATGAGCCATGGAAAGTGCTGATCAGATATAATATATCCAGGTTTATCCCTAGACAGAGTCACTTCTGGGTTGATCTCCCATGTGCTGATATAATTGCTGGCCAATTTCCTGTTAAGCCTGCAGGATCAGCTATATTTAAATCATTCTGGAAGGCCTATGATATAGTGAGAATGAACATCACTCAAAATGGCATTGTGGATTCCAAGCAGCAGGTTTGCGGAGAGAGGTCCATCTGGTGGAATTTGAAACATAAAGATAAACCTTTTGCGCTTCTGCAAGGCTGCTCAGCCAAAATCTGGGCTAACAAAGGCATCGGGATCTTCAAGGATATTATTAGAGATGGACAGTTGATTTCCTGGAATGTGCTCTAAGATGAATTTGGTATCCCACCCACCCAATGGAGAACCTACTCCGTATTGAGAGAGGCTTGCACCCCTTTGGCTCTTCCCCGGCCCTGTGACCTTATTGTTGATAGATATAGTTGCTTCCTTTGGCCTGATGGCACTCCTCTCCCACAGGTCAAGGCTAAGACAGTTTACTCCACTCTTGCTGACAATGCTGATATCATTTCCTTCCTAGCTGCTTCCTGGAACTCTGACCTTGATTCATCTGTATAGCAGGCCACTCTTGGCAGTATTTGGTGCATGCCTATTGAGCCTAAGAAAAGATGCTTCATCTGGAGCTTATTGTTGCTTAAGCTACCTGTTCTTAAACCAGATGGCGATCTGAATGTTTGTCCTCTCTGCAGGCTTCCTGAAACAGTTATGCACATCTTTTTTAATTGTTTATTTGCAAAAGAAGTTTGGCGCCTGTTTGGTCTATCTTTTGGTACTAATATTAGTTCTTGGGAGATCATTGTAGGACATGTCCAGCACCTCAAGAAAGAATCTAATCTCTTTTTGTCTATTCTGTCAAGTGAAATTCTTTGCGTACTTTGGATAGCTAGGAATAATTATCTTTTTAAGTGTCGTGCTAGAGTGCTTACTGAGTCTCTCAGGAGGCTCATAGTTGATGACATTGTTTGGCAGGTAACTGTTACTATGAGGTGTTAATGTGTTATAGCCTCAGTCGGTATAAATATATAAATATATAATGTTTATTATAATTACATATATATATATATATATATATAATACATTATTATTTTAATATATATATATATAAAGTAATTCAAACATAATAAACATATGCCGATAACCTTAAGACAAACTTAATGTTTGCACCGAGTATAATAATGCGAAACGCTATACACATATTGACCGATGTAACGGAAACATAAGTTAGTCTTACTGTTGGACAGCAGCATCTTATCTGTTCCAGGAAGCTCCTGGTATTAAAACTCTCGATGTAGTGAGTTCATACTATAATTAATACAAAAAAAAGAAACACTAGAAAAGAAACAAAACTATCAAGCAACATCCTTAACACAAGTTATATAAGTACCTCTATGACCACAATAACTTCACAAAAACTGATAAACAAACATTACTCATATACTTCATATCAACAAGACACAAGCCCTTAAACACTTAAGAACAAGTTCTTTCACCATTACCATGGTCAACTTGAGCAATTATACCATAGTCACAAGCCTCGGACTCGCCTCGGACTCGGCAAGGCCGGATTGGCCTCGGACTCGGCCTCGGCGGCCGGACTCGGCAAGGACTCGGCAAATCGAAAAACCCAAGAAATTCAAAGAT
>MU225922.1:334251-365716 GCA_018584345.1 Thuja plicata
CGGCAGGCCTGACTCGGCTCGGGACTCGCCGAGTCCTGCCCGGACTCTGCGAGTCCTGTAACACTGAATTATACAATATTTACACAATCTATAGTCGGTGTAAGATTCAACATACCATAAGTCATAAATGTGTCATTCCATCATTTCACTTTACAACCTCAATAAAATTTAAAATTTAAAATTATTGTCATCTTTTAAAAACTATGTTACCAAATTCTTCTCTGGCAACCTCAAAGTCTGCTCCGGTTCTTGCAAAAGTTTGGTCCTTATCATATTCTTGCAAAAGTCTGCCCAAATTCTGTTAGACAAACCCAGCATGTATTTTGCTGTTTTTATGGTGAATTGGCAAATATGCGGCAAAACCCATGCCAAATTTGGCCAAAAAATGGATTTTTTTGACTTTTAAAAAGTTGTTTTGGTCTATTTTAGTCAATCCAGGTCTCCAAACCCTAAGATAAACCACTTAAAAGGCAAAAAAGGTAAAAACATGTCACTTGGACTAAAACATTAATATATCTGGTGATGTATTTTGCTATGTTGCTTTACTATTAGCATAGTGGTGTATGAACTTATTTGCTGCTGCATATATGTATATGTATATGTGTATATATATGTATATGTGTGTGTGTGTGTCTATATATATATATATATATATATGTTTTTGTATGGACGAACCCAAAACGAATTCGAACCCACCCCAAAAAAATATTGAACGAATTTTGAACCCGAATCCGAACCGGCAACTTAGTTTAAAAATTTAAAATTATTGTCATTTTTTAAAAATTTAAAATTATAAATGAAATTTGTATCTTTAAATCTTGTACATGCTTGACTTGATTTTATTGTGAAATAATAGTTTTTATAGGGTGCTTGATATATTCAACAAAAAATATTGTTTTTGCAAATTTGGTATCATGAAAGATTCAATTCTTTGCAGATTTGATCATAATGGTACTTTAAAGAGACCTTGCACGGACACATTGCACATTAGTCTCAAGTACAACCAAGGTCAAATGCAACTGGTGTTTGAATGATATCATTGGGGGCATATATTGCTTGGAATAGCATTTGGAAAAGGAGGTAGAACACAACACCATTGTTACCTAGCATATCTTGTAGATGTCACATATAATTAGCAGCCAATTTTGGCTCATGAATTCTACATGTAAATTGCAGTAGTCTGCAAGTATGGTGGTGCTTACTATAAACAACATAGTAATCATTTCATCATTATCACTTTGTATGGCACTAATATGTTTTTATTTGGTAATGTTAAAGAAATGATTAGGGATTTGAACTTTCATTATAGTTTGAAATGAAAGACTTTGGGGTCACTAAGTAGATCCTTGTGATGGAAATAAGAAAAGATAGGGATAAAAGAAAACTTTGAATCGTTCAAAAGAAGTGTGTTGAGCCTATTTCGCAACATTTCAATATAGTCGACAACGAACAAGTGATTGCTCCTATTTATATGGAAAAAATTCCAATTGAGCAACATCCTAAGACGCCCATAGAAAGGGAGGAGATAAATTTAGTTCGCTATGCTAGTGTAGTTGGGAGCCTTATGTATGTTATGTTTTGCATTGAACCATACATTGCCCGAGAAATGGGAGTCTTGATTCGTTACATGGGTAATCCTAGACAAGAACATTGGATTGCACTAATAAGAGTTTTCATATATTTGTAGGGTACTTCCAAGTATTCCATTTGTTATCATGGTGATGTTTTGAGGACCAAAAACTCAATGGATATACAACCTTATGTGGATTCAAAAGGGACAAGAAATGTCTAGCGAAAAAAGTCTACCAATGGCCACATGGTCAATTTATTGAGTGATGTAATAAGTTGGATGAGTTAGTGATGGGCTTATGATCGCTTGATCCAAAATAGAGGCAATCCATGGCAACTACTCATGTTTATAAGGAGTCAAATTGGCTTCTACAATTATGTTCAAATGTTGGATTGCATTAAATATATATATATATATATATATATATATTGTGAGAATCAAAGTGGCATCAACTTGATAAAGAAATCATTGTTTCATGCACAAATGAAGCACTTTGATGTATGGTATCATTTTGTTTTCACATAGTCGAAGATGGGAAAGTATTTTTGAAGAAAGTTGATACTTTGGAAAGCCTTTTAGATGTTTTGACAAAGCTAGTTAGCACAGAGAAGTTAAAATGGTGTAGTAAAATCTATGAACCTCTCAACCCCTAGCAAATTGTCAATGGGCTACAATGATGTAGAGTTTTCTAAGATCTTCAATTATTAAATAAAAAAACCTTAATCAAGTTCCTGACCCAAAAGTTATGGCCTTGGGAAGTTTAAAACACCTGCATGAAGAATGTAAAGATATCTATGACACATAAAAAATGTTGTAAGAGGAGTTACACATGTTGACAAAGAACATTCACTAACATATAAATATCATACAGTATCTTTGGAGGGTTTGAATGAGACAAATTGCCCAAGTTGTGAGGACAACTATGATATTTAATGACAAATTATTTTAAGACTTCTCTAGAAATTTGGGTGTTGGAATTTGACAAGTGGATTTAGACACCACTTTTGGTTGCTATTAGCTCATGTTTATGTAATTCCCTTTTGGTGATTTCTCTATCGGTTGGACCCTTGGGATGGAATTTGCATAATATGTTTTGTAAGTATTGTTATGTTGTCATATTACTCCAAATATGAGTATTGGTGTCGTCACCTTTGAAGGCTCCTTCACTGAACTATATTGTAGCCAATATTGTTGCTAATTAATACATTGATTCTGAGTTCAACAGCCAAGTTTTTTACTCAAAAGAGTTTTCCTAAGGTAGATCATTGTGTTATGGTGAGCAATCTTATTGTGTCATTTCTTTCTTACAAATTATTTTAGATCGTATTTTCCCTTCATCCTCTCCTCTTAGATTAGTGTAGGAAGAGTTTTTGCACCTTTTCTTCCCATCACCATGAACAAGATAAAATAGAGGATTGTGTAGCAAACTAATGAAACCAACAAATTTGGATTTCGTTAATGGTAAAACTAGCATAGCTTTAAAAAGATAAATTAGGGAAAAACTTTGTTATTTTAAGAGGAAAAAATGGCGCTCCAGATTGTTTTAAAATCCCCTACCATTGGAGTTAGGGTTTCCTCTATTGCTACATATGCAAGGGTGCATTCTGCCTCTCTCCCTGGTAATGGCCGTGCCAGCCCTTTCGATGGCACTCAAGGACTAAGCAACAAGACATTGTTAGTTGGCGAAGCACTTTGCAAGAGAGATAATGAAAGTTTGGGGGCCCAGATGCAACGCAAGGAATTTGGGGGTTTCATGGATGGAGAAATCTCCGCCAAAACCAATGGTCAGCAGAAAGAATGGGCAATTAATAAGACATTGCAATGGCCGACAATTAGGGAGCTTTCTTGGAATGGTGAGATGCGGGTTTTAGCCAAGGACAGTAGAAAGATTGACGATAGAGGTTTTCAGAATGATGCTGCTCTTGGGGACAGACGTCAGGCGGGGGTAAAGGGAAAGAAGGCGTCACAGAGCCAAGGTTTTAGTAAACCGCCCAAGCATTGTTTTGGTTTCCAGAATTTGGTTGTGGATAATATTGGGGGTTCCTTAATCCCATCATCCAAATCGGTTGCAGTGGAGTTAAATAGGGAGGCTAAGGAGGAAATTTCTTATAATGTTTGTCTTTTCAGAACTGGGTGTGATTGGGAGGTTCAGGGGTTTGTGGCCAAGCTTACATGATCTTCACACTTGGATTTCAAACACAAGGGAGCCCATCATTGATGGGTATGTGCAACTATACCCTGTAGAAAAAGGGTTTTTTATTGCTGTCTTTGAAAAGCCTTAGGACAGAAATAAGTCTTGTGTGAACATTTCTGGAGTTGGGAGGAGAAGTTTTCTTTGATGCTGAAGCTCTAGCACCCTGATTTTTGTCCAGCTACTGAGACTTTTGACAAGATTCTTCTATGGGTAAGGCTTCCTAATCTTCCCCTTCATTTGTGGTTTGACACTCTTTTAGAAGCGGTTGGGAACTCGTTAGGTGATTTTTTTATGGTAAATAAGGAATCGTCAAATCTCTTTCATTCTACCTTTGCTCGAATCTTAGTAGAAATGGATGTTTCTGATGGGCTTCTTGCTGAGATTTCAATTAAAACTTCAAAAGGATGTTGGACTCAATCTTTGGATTATGAAGGTGTGCCTTTTAGATGTAGAAGATGTTTTCGAACAGGGCATATGGCTGCACAATGTGGCAATGACAGGGTGTCCAAGGTTGCATCGTGGTGGAAAGATGTCTCTCAACAACACTAAACGGTTGAGAAGAAGACTTAAAAGCAAAGAAGTTTATCTCAAGTTGTTGATGAGGAAATTGCGCAGGAGCCTCAAGTGGCATACTCCCAGGCGGCTTCACCAAAGAAGCACGGGGATGATTCCAGCTTGGCTGATCAAGCAAAGAGGTGTTCTCAAATCAAAAGTGTGGGTACGCCAGAGGGAAGAGAAAAGTGTAGAGCAATGGGGAACCAAGGACGGGTAGATTTGGAGCCTAAGGATGATACTATTCCGGCTGAGGATTTGTGTGTGGAGGATGTTGAGAGAATCTCAACGGATACATCTTCAGTGTGGCAGATGGAGGCATCTAGAATTGAAGATGGGTAGCAAATGGTGAAAGGGAAGAAAGTGAGGAAACAAAAGAACTTTGATATGGTTCTTCGCTCCCATTCTAAAGGGGATGCCAAAAGCAAATCTTGATTGGATGTGTTGTAGATTTCAAGGGTTTCGGACTTATAGTATGCTTATGTTTTTTACGAGCTTTATTGGGGAGGTGGTACTCCTATTTGTTACCACCTTGTTTCGGGGCAAGCTTTTCCCTGTTAACTATTAATAAAATGACACCACTATTACAGATCAAAAAAAAAAGATAAATTAGGTGATTGTGTAGCAAACTAATGAAACCAATAAATTTAGATTTAGTTAATAGTAAAACCAGCATAGCTTTAAAAAACAAAGTATTAAGATATTCCCTTAACTAGCTTGTAAAATAGTCAAGGAAATAAATGGGAATTCTAATCCTTGTCAAGGTAATTAGTGTCTACTAATCAATTTAAAACTTTCAAAACATAAAATTTCACATGATTACAAGAAATTTGATCATTAAAAAAATCATTCATACAAGTGGAAAAGCTTGCCATCCTCACAACTAATAAGTTTTCCTACCAAAAACTCTCATCAAAAGGAAAACAATGAGAAACATGGATAGGAAGAAGGCAATAACATGGACAGAATCCAATAATCAAGATGACTATGTATAGTTCAAAAGCTTGCAAAATTTCCTACCAATGCATTATTGGCTCCCTTCAAAGAAAAAAGTGAAATAGTACTTCAACATTCACAAAATTTATTAATATTGGAATTGGAGAGAGACTGGGACGATGAATTAACATGGGACAAAATCCAAAAACAAGATTGTTAGGTCTCGTGGAAATTCTTGGCATCCTTGCAATTGATAAATTTCCCTACCAACAACTCTCACCAAAAGGCAAACAACGGGAACTATGGATAGGGAGAAGGCATTAACATGAGACAAGATCCAACAATCAAGATAACTCTATGTAGATCTAATGCTTGCGAAATTTCCTACCAATGTATTCTTGGCTATCTTTCTTCAAATATTTTTTTATATAATATTTGTGTAGATCAAGATAACTATGTGTAGATCTAAAGCTTGCAAAATCCAACCATCAAGATATAACTGTGTAGATCTAAAGCTTGCAAAACTTCCTACCAATGTATTATTGGCTATCTTTCTTAAAATATTTTTATATATATTACTTCAACATTCACAAATTCCTCAATTCTTGGCATTGAACAGGGATTGGGAAGAGGCATTAGCATGGGACAAAATCTGACAATCAGATCAAAAGCTTGCAAAAAGTCCTGTCAATGCACTATTGGCTATCTTTCTTCAAATCTCCAACATAAATTATCTAAATCGGCAAGGCACCAAAAAGAGAGATATTAAGAAACAACTTGTTCAGCAGTAAAAAGAAAATGCAATCAGTTAAAGAATTCCATACTGAGTTGAAACGGATATTGAACTTAAATAGCCATGAAAAGCATCTAGTAAACAACTTTATATTTCGTGAAGGAATGCCAAACTGTATAGGACAAAATGATAACTATAGTTTCATTTGGCATTAACAGATAATAGCCCTCATCAAAAAACTTCATGAACTCTTGAGGAAACTTCTTTTACTGACCTCAAATTAGAGACATAAAACAAAAAGATGCATTCCAGTTACATGATTTGTACCAACTTACCAAAGATTGACTCCTAAAGATTTAGAGGCAATGGGAAGGATTCCCATTACTAAGGCAAGAACAACACTTTCTTTCTCATCCAAATTGGATCTAGAAGAAGAGCTTGTCCTCAAAAAGGAAAACACTTCAACTACTTTCAAGACCAAAGACTATTTTTCGGTAGCATCCAAAGTTGAATATTTTTACATATTCATGCTCCTCTTGGAAAGTAATGCAATTTCAATCAAACAAAAAAACAAGACCTCATTTCAAGGTTTTATGCATAAGTTAGGCTCTCAGAAGTTGAAAGGCAAAAACAATCAAAAGGTGGCAGTTTTAAAAGTACCCCTGCTGAAAAGCAACAAATTCATCTTGATGGATAAACAAGAGAACCTGAAACAAACAACCAATATTCCTCTTCCAATTCCATTCCAGTCTTCCATAACCTGAGGGAGAGGTTCCAACAACTATATAGAGACGAGGAGAGCATGGTTTTTATCATGGAAGGAGGAGAAACGAATTGACGCAGCTCTTAGAAGAACAAAGCTTAAGTAGTGATAGGCTTGACAGAGGATGTAACACAGATTATACTTCAATTTTTTTCTACCCATTGTGGGGTGCTTGTCCCTTTTTCTTTAGTTTCCATTGTCCAATGAGGTTCACCATGTAGTCTTTTGACTTTGATTTCACATTGACCTATGCAATGTAGATATGGTCTTCATAACCTTCATCATGACAGCTCGAAATGATGGACTCTAATTTATAAATTTTGACCATTTCTCTGTCTTTATCTGTACCTTCTTCAACATAACCTGAGTCCAGTTCTAGTGTAAGTCCATGAGATCAAACATATTTACAGCTTCTTCTCTTAGCTGATAGATTTTTACCTTAGACACATTACTACATCCTTCATCATTGTTTCATCTAAGTTTTGTAGTCAAAAAGCTCCATCTTCCAATATTTCATGAACCTTAAAGGGTCTGCGGTACATCACCTTGAACTTCCTCAACTTAATTTCCCTTTTCCCCTTGTAAATTAATGCATGTGATCTGACTTTACGATACATCCTACGGATTACTACTTCTTGTCTATACATTAACTGAAGAGGAGTATGATAGTGACCATGTATGTCATTTCGTAAGCCAGTAGAATTGCTAGAAGTCATTCTTCGCAATCTACTCCTTCCATACCACAAGGCTTTTGAATGGCCCCTACCAATGCCTTATCAATGGCTTCCCTTGCCTATTCGCCCTTGGATGGTACAAGCTTGATGGTGAGTGGAAGATACAAAAATCCACTATCGCTGCTCTGATAGCAAGGTTAAAGATGTCCCCCACAATCATTTGTTGTTTGTTTCAGAATCCTAAATCTCATTAAAATTTGTTCATATAAACTTTCTTGTGCTTTGGGAACTGTTGTCAAAAAGTGCCCTTACTTTTTCCCATTTGGTTAGGTTTTCAATGGCGGCCATTATATACCTACACCATTGTACTTTACCTATTTTCAATGGTCTAATTTTCAAAAAGCTACTCTTGTGATTGGGAAATTCAACAGGGCATAAAGTGCTTTTTTAGCACTTTCTGACTCTCTAGCACATATCACAACCTGTCAACCACTATTTGACACCCTAATATAGTGACGCCCACCAAAATTTTGCATGCAGTACTTTCTGTTTCATCACATCTAGTCCCATATAACCACCAATCAACCGTTCATGTGCTTCCTCGAGTAATTGCGCCTCATCTTCCACAAAAGGCTCTACCTATCATTGTGAAAAAGAATTCACCAAGTGTTGGAATGTCCACCCACCAATTGGGAAACATGATCTGGTAATGGGCCAGCCAAAAAGAAAGCAAGTATTCAATTCAAAAGTGTGAAGTGCAAGAAAGTTCATTTATAAAATAAGGAAAAATCCTCTTCGTATTTTTTTTTGGGTTGCCTTTTAAAACTATTTATGTGATATTTTGAAACAGCAGCAACAGTGCTAGCATTATTTTTTGGTTGATAGCTATTGGAAAACAGGGTTGATATACTTTCAGCATCATGGCAATAGTAGGCTTTGGCTTTTTCAGATGAGAAAAAAATGAACATAATAACTGTTTGGAAGTCGGGTAGATCAAACTCAATAAGAAGTTTTTATTTTATAAGCTGCTATATTTGGCTGAAGTAACATAAAGCAGTTTTTTCCTGTTTTCTGTAGAAATATTATAATATCAAAATGTTTACTTCACAAAACGTCAGTTGATACTGTAGCAGTCTCTTCCATTAAGCTATAAAAATGTGATACATTAGTCCCATTACATACTCGCCCACCACACAAAATAACACATTTTATAACAGCAATGAGTTATTAAAAATTCAATACCTTTATAGAAAGAGCAACCAAAATGAAAATATTGATTGCAAGGTTGACAAGCAATGCTACTGTGAGAAGGGATTCAAGAAGCGACTGTAAAACATATCCAGCTTGTACAGACTCAATGCCTTCCTCCAAAGTTCTCCCATCTGAAAGGACCTTATTCAGTGCCAAATTAATTCTCCATGCAACTCCACAAAGGCTGACTGCCGTATATGAAGCAATAATAAGGCCATAACTTCTGCCCATTTGAGTATATTGTAATGTGTCTTAGAATGCCTCACAAAACTTCCTGCTCCAACAAAAACAAATAAACAATTCAAAATGTCAAGTATATGTCTGGAAAGAAGCCTCTGAGAATATCCCTTCATGCATCTGTTTGTATAAAAGTCAAATGTCTCCAATTGATCAAATAGGGAATAAAATGTTGACAAAATTTAATCAGAATATGGAACTATCCTTTGAGAAAACCTTTCAAAGATGGATGCACATAAAACAGAATTACAAGAAAGCAGATACAAGAAAATTGACTAAACTAGACAAATTCTTAACTCACTCTCACAAACTCTTACAGTAAGATTATAACGTGTTCAAAACTGGATAACAAAAACAAGTTGTCAGGCATATCGCTCAGTATACAAATTTTCAAGCAGAAGCATTTGCATTAAATTCATTATAAAAGATAGAGGAAAATAACTAATGTGGGTTTGCAGAACTGCTTGTCAGTAAGTATAAAGTGTTGTTGACAAGATGATGAATCTTCAAGATCTAATGATTTTCGCAACAAAACACACATTTTCAGGCGGCACCTCATTACAGTACAAGACTGTTCTCACTAGAATCAAAAGGACCTACCCATGCCAGCTACTTATACAATATTGTTAGAACTGAATGTAGATTTCAAGAAATTCACAAGTGTGGAAACAATACCAGAAGCAAAGAACATAATAATTAGATAGTCAAGAATCCATTATCTGGGTGTTGTTGTACCATGTAATCATAAGTCCAATTCTCTAATTGGATAAGATCTGACAAGAAAATTAGAGGTAGATCCAAAAACGTGATGAAAATCTCGATGAGACATAGAAAGCAATGTTAGCAGAAAAGTTATAAATACATAAATAACTAATTAGTGGCAAGTTTTCAATGAAAAATATAGAAAGCAATTAATTCATCAAATCTAAATAAATAAAAAATTTACCACTAATAAGTAATAAGCTATAGAGTTCTCTAATTTTCAAAACACGAATGTCCAATATATACTGCAGAATCAATAACATGTATATTCTAGTTGGTGAATACTCATTTTAACTGACACAACAAGTTAGCCTATTTTCGGTATAAGTCTTGCACACTCCATAGATGTAGATAATTATTTCTGGATCAAACTGTGTGATAGATTCTGTTCAACATTTCGAATCACTCACAGTGATTCACAATTTTCCTGATGATGAATCACTGTAAGTGATTCAAAACGTCGAACAAAAACTATCACACAGTTGTATCCAGAAATAATTATCTAAAGTTAGCCTATGTCAGTTTTACACAATTATGCCTGCTATATCATATTAAGGAACATGTAAAACCCATATAAGCCTATGACTGGGAAAAAACAGAATAGTTCAATAGAGTCAAGGTCTCAATGGAAAACATCATTAGTAATATATAGGGTTGTCATGATCAAATTTAATCCATTTTACATGCTTAATTAGATGGTGCAGTCACACCATAGCATTGCAAGAAGTAACAAGAACAGAGGGATCAACGAGCAAGTTGACAGATGACAGGATGCAACAGTGCATACATTTGGCCAGGGACTCTCTAAAGACCCCAAGATCAGATGAAATGTATGTACATTGCTGTAGAAGCATATGCTGAATAGGTTTACTATGCCAGTTAAACTGCAAAATCAAAAGCATGCCCTATCATCACATGATTGAATTTTAAATCATGCAGGTAATATTGGCTTTTATTGGCATGTAAAGGCATTAAAATAATAAAATCCTAGTGAAGCACTTCAATGATCAATTAGTTTTTCTCTCAATGGTCCCGAGTATAAATAAGTGGCGATCAATTTTTCCCTCAATGATCTCAACGCAGAATGTGGCATTTAAGAACTCGCATGGATAGACAATATTTGTTACAGGTGGACATATCTTATTGTACTGTTGATTGTGCACACTTACTTATGGATTCGTTAGGAATGTTTTTCCAATGATAAAAAGTGGAGAACATTAAAGCAACGTCACATAGTTAGGCAGAGAATACAGAAGTGTCCAATGTGAATTTCGCAGCAGGAACCTGTCTTTTAAGATAAACTTGTAAATGCCGTGTTTATGGAAACCACGTCACAAATTACATATTTGTGTTTTACTATGATCATTTGATTTAATGAACGTTTGATCATTTATACTTCAAAAATATCTGGATACTGATAGTGGTGTTTGAGTCGAAAAAGAAATGGTAACAACAACATTAAACTCCTACATTAGTGAGAACATAATATTTAAGCTGTTGGGAGGGGTTTGCTACAAATGCAGGTCCAATCTACTACAGAACGGGACCCCACAAGATAGCATCATGAATGAAACCAGTCTACTACGGCAACCGACCCCAAAAGATAGCATCATGAATGAATGCTAAGTTATTTTCCAGAAAGTTTAGTGTTTTCATTTACCAAAGTTCCATGATATAGAAGATAGTCATCACAGTTTTAACAAAGACAATTTTGCTTGGAGTGTCTAGATAGATTTGCCACTGGATCTTGAAATCGGCAATTGTTTTACAGGCGAATTTGTCAAATGTTGCCAGAATTGTTCGCTAAAATACTAATAGATGATTTTTCTAATAAATTCCTAACATTAACCGATGCGTATAGAAACTACCCACAATTTTAGGCCTACCTCAAGCATCCTATGTCATAATAAGGGCTTCGACCATGAAATGCCAGTTTTGTTGCATTACCAGCACTTTACTTGGAAAAAAAAGATTCAATATATTCAAAATACACAAAATGAATATCGATAGAACCCTTCCATCGAAAATTCTATAGATCTTGAACCGTAATTTTTAATAACAAGATCATTTCTTAATAATTGTTTTCAATCGCCAGGCTTTAAAAGCATTTAACAAGCTCCCAATCCGTGTATATTTTCCAATGATTTCAAACCCCAATTTAAAAGCAGAAAAAGGACATTAAACCTGACCAAATTACACATACTTGAGCTAAACGTACGCAGGATTTCTTCGCCGTAGTGAATTTGCTCATCCTGCGAGGTCACAGGGACATCCAATGGCGACAGTCCACATAGAATTGTTGAAATTCGGGCTTGCAGGTTCCATTCGGCATCACATTTGCTCCATGTTCAAAACCCCACAGGTCTTCGTAATTGAAAAAAAAAGGTTCAATTTTTTTATTACAAGAAAATGGAGAATAAGTAAAATATAAATGTACGTAAGCAAATATTGCATACCGGGGATCTTTTAAACGGAAAAATGATGTCCGGAATAGTAAATAAATCGGTGTCGACAGATAAGCATGAAGCCGTACGAGTGTTCGACACGTATGCATTACGATGCGCTGTTGGATTTTTGCCGCGTGGACAAATTTTCAAGAAATATTTGCTAAAATATTTCAAATTGTTCCATCTCGTTATTATTACAATTATTTTATACACTTAGTTTAATACTGGGTACAAATTTTGCTTTCAGAAATAGGATGTTTGACTTCTCCATTAAATAACTTTAAATTACAAACGAGAGATTCTCTAGTTTAACTTTATATAATTTGTATTAGAATATTTGATCATTTTGATTTTTATTTAATGCTTTAATATTAATTTTTTCTCTCCAAACTTTATTGAGTTGAATTATTCATTCTTTTATTTTAAATGAGATTGTATTTACATATGATTATATTTTTTTAAGGTTACGTTGTAGGTGAAGTCTCTTCTCAATTTTAAATTATTAGTTTTTTAAATTAATAATGTGGAGATATAACCATTACTTATTGATATAGATATAAAAATAATATTTTTTTAAGGTTTTAGATATAAATATGTTTTTTGGAATTTTTTGAATATTGAATTTAATTATTACAAAATATAGAGAGAAATTTATCTTCTCATAATAGAATTAGTCATTAGTCTTCATTATAAAGCTCGCCACAAGGATATTAATTGAACACATACATTTGCTTGCATTAGACATTCATTTTGACCTCTTAAATCTACCTTTTTTGCCATCACTTATAACTAGCAATTGTACCTTAGTGTGCAATTGATGCAGTCAAGCTCGTGTTGGGATTAATGGGAAGTATGTACTGAGAGGAGAGGGGTGAATCAGTACCTCTAAAACTTTTGTATCCCTTTTATCAATTAACCTTTGTAATCAATTGTATATCCATTCAATCCGATTTAAACTATCTTGATGTGAGTTATATCAAATCATAACATTAACATACATGTGAACATTCATAGAAACATTCATGAAAGTAAATTGACACATAACACAAGATATGATATCACAGAAAACTCCTGTGAGGAAGTAAAAACTGTGGTGGGGATGGCACCCACAAAATCTTCACTATCTGCATATTGGAAGGGGTTGGTTAAGGCTTACAATTTGATCACTTCTGATGATCTACCTTGTTAGGAGTATCGGTGGAGACCTGCTAAAGTATACTCTGTTAAGAGCTTTAGCAACACTGTTGAGTGTGCACTCGGTTAAGAGATTTGTTGTTGGACTGTTAAATCCACCTTCCTTGAAAGGATTTTTACACTTTGCTCCAGTTGTTAGAATGATAGCAAATTACAAATTGACCTGGTAAATGCAATCTCATATTGCTAATACAGATCCAATTTAGTTTACATAAAATTATCACCTTAATTGTGATTGAATAATACCTCTGATTCTCGGTATGCTCTGTTCTTGATTCTTGCTAACCAAATTCACCTTTTGTTGTCCCTGTTCTTGAAACTCCCAATCTGATCCATAGATGTGCTCGTCTGATTCATTCATGTTCTCCTCTCTCTTCACATCATCTGTTCATCCATAATAATGAATGATCGCATCATCTATTTATAGATGGATTGACTTCATCGAGTTTTGATAAAAATAATGTTAACTCTAAGATCAGGTTTACAACTTATACCTAGATCTCCTAGTCTATGTGTTTTAAATCAATTAGACTGATTAAAGCACTAACATTCATGTATCTTGTCCCTAAAGAAATGGATTTAAAACAATTAAATATCCTATAAATAGAATACACTTGCTTTATCTGACGTGCAAGTCAGATCCACTTTTTGCGGGTTGCAACTAACTTTCGGTTCTGTCTGTCGGTCATACTTGACTGTCCTTCGGTTTTGTTCTTGTAGGAACTGATGAAATATCAGATTCAACTCCAAGATCCAGCTGCATGCACAATACCTGTCACAAAGAATGAAGCAAAAATATGGAAAAAGCAAAACCCTCTTGTACTCAAAAATGTTAGAGCTCAAATTGTATTAGGAGAGTATGAACAAATAATTACAAAAGCGGCTTATAAGGATGGAAACCCTAAAGCCACACAAAGCTAGGTTGAGGAATAATAATTAATATAAATATTAATTATTATTCACCTAAAAGGAGTAAGCTTAAGTGAAATAGAATAATAGAGGACTTAATTAATTAAACCAAAATGATTTAATTATAAAGTCAAATATATCTATTACTCTAACACACCCCCCTTAAGCGTAGCTCAGGAGGAAGCTAACCTAGCACAGCTAAGAAAGTAGGAAAAAAGGGTCCCAGCAACAAGGCCTGATCAGGTACCCAATACAAGGAAATCTCTGTAAACCGGAGTAAAGGAGAAAACCCAGTGGGAAAAACTCCTCTCCAAAAAGAGATATAAAAGCAAGCAAAAGACAACGGATGACTTCAAGAGACTCTCTCAAAGTCGTGAGTATAATGCGTGCTGCTAACCCCCCCATGAGAGAGGGTCAAGGCTCCAAAGCCCCCCCCAGAATGAAAGAACCCCGAGATCAATGAACAAACCACCATGACTCCAATACAAAGGAGTGAAATGAAGTGGGCACTGAAGAGGTGACCTCGAAAGATGAGGTGTCACTGGAAGGCCGAGCTGATGCTCAAATGAGAAGACACGAGGATCCTGAAATGGAATCCCCAATGCAAGTGGTATGATAGGTGTGCTGACACTAACATGAGAGAGGAGATGAGTGTCCTCTGTAGAATCCTCAACAACTGCACCTGGTGGCTTGATGAATGGAGCTGGAGGGTCTGGCAGTGCTGAAGAAGAGTCCTGCTGAAGAGAAATAACCTCAGCAAGATGTGGTGTGGCAGTCACAGCAGTGGTCTCAGGAACAACACAGAGGTTCAAGTGACCTGACTGCACCACATGATGCTCTCGTGGGAGAGGAGAGCTGAGCTCCAATAATGGAGATGGTGGACCAAAATGTGTGAAGGTGTAGAGATGGGTGGAATGATCAACTGTCCCTGTAGCAACAATGCCACCTGCCACACTATCCCGAATGAAGACGGAATCTGGCGAGAACTCAACTGACTTCCTTGATCCACTATGTGTGATCTGGTAAATCGAGAGAAGGTTTGCAGATAGGGATGGAACATACATTACATCATTGAATGTGCCATCCTGAATGCATACAAAACCTTTCCCGCAGACTGGCATAATAGTGTTATTCCCCATGAGAATGTGAGGAATGGGAGAAGCCTCAATGGAAGAGAAGATCTCCAGAGAAGATGCCATATGGTGAGAAGCACTTGAATCTAGTATCCAAGGGACCTGTGAAGGGGATGCAACAGAAGCCCGTAATGCATGACCCTGTCCAAATTCCTGTCCAGATGTCGAAGATGAGGCAGAAGACTGAAAAGCATACCCCTGTGAGGATGGAGAGGAAATAGTGCTCTTCTGAAGGAGAGCTTGCAAATCTGCAATCTGTTTCTCATAGCCATCAAATCTCTTCTAAAAACACTGTGACTCATCATGGGACCCCTTCTGACAATAGGAACACGTAGGGTGTTGAGTCTTCTATTTCTCCTTCCTAGAAGAAGATGGTGGGCCAGTAGAGTGCTGAGAAGAGGAATCAGATATCTGCTTTGGCTTCGACTTCTGTGTATCCTGAGATGACTTGGCAAGCAATGCCTGTGACTGTGAACCTGTAAGAGAATCCATCTGACTGAGCTTGGACTGCTCACGAGTTAACCTGTCACAAAAGGTCTCAAAAGAGGGCATAACATGCCATGCACCTAGTGCATCCATAATGGAGTAGAAGGTAGAAGTGAAAATCTAATAAGGACCACAAAGCTTTGAGAGTATTAGGAAGATACACTCATCATCTGACTTCATCTTTCCAGCAACCTGTAAAATAGATCAAAGAGACTTGAACTTCATCAGGAAGTCCTCAATGCTAGTGAATGAGTCAGGTGCCAAGGAGGTGAACTTTGCATCTATCTAGAGAATCATGAACTAATTCATGGTGCCAAACAAGGTGGAAAACTTGTCCCACATATCCCTGGGTGTGGTTAGACCATCTAGGTGGAATAACAACCCATCTAAAATATTCATGGCAATGAGGCCCATTGCCTCATCCATCCTATTTCTGTGCATAAGAGCCTCATAAGGCCTTTGTAGAACTGGCTGAACTGTATCCAGACAGGACCATAAACCTTGTGACATGAGGAGTCTGGTCATTTGTGGCTTCCATGTGTGGTAGTTATGTAGAGTTAGAACGATAATGGATGTGTCTGACATTGAGAGAAGAAGACGGAAGTAGAAGGGTCTCTCTGAATTGAAAATGCATAAAGAAATAGGCACCCCCCCACAAACTATCAACCTAACTCCCATACACCACAAGATAAAGCAAAAAACATAAAGAACCAGAGAAAAACCTTAGTTTTCAAATGTAGAGAAGGAGGAAAATAAAGCCACAACTTTAACACCAAAAATAGGAGCTCAAATGGCAAAACCAGCAATCAAGACTAGTATCAACACGTCCAACTCAGAAACACCTTTCCGGTGATATTTCATTTTTCAAAAATGAACACCGTATGCTCAAGTTATGAGCAAAAAACTTACAGGTACCCTGAAAAGTAAGCTCGCTGGAAAAACACAGTGACGGGTCTAAATTTGACGCTCGTATGGACGTCACCAGGTCGTCGGATGATGTCAGGCTGACGTAGGTGCCCTGAGTGGCGCGCAGGTGGCGCAGCGGCCAGGCGACGCAGAGGCGGCGCAGCCGGCGGAGGGTGGCTAGAGGGCGGCGGTCGGGCGGCGTTTGGGTGGAGCGGCGGCCGAGGGGAGGTCTGGTGGCTCCGTGGTGTCAGAGTGGTGGCGTGCCAGCGCGTGGCGGAGCGCGGGTGGTTCCCTCGTGGCACGCGGGAGGCGCAATGGTATAAGCCTGGGTGCATTTTTTTAAACGCTGAAAAATCAATAAAAATTGATTTTTTTGTTTTTTTTGTTTTTTTTTTAAAACGTGCCTTGTACGGCCTGGAGGAAAAATAAATTTTTCCCAGAAGCTCACCAAAAAGGTCAAATTTTATATGGATTTTGGGTATTTCGGGCCTTCTGGACGCAATTGTGAGGTCAGTTTTTGCCTAAAGAGCTCCAATAAATTGCAACCCCCCAGATCCAATATAAAAAATAGTAGAAAACCCTAGAAAGAAAGGGCTTGATCCACAACTTTAGCAAACTTCGAACAAGTTGCAGCAGAATGGCTCTGATACCATGTAGGAACTGATGAAATATCAGATTCAACTCCAAGATCCAGCTGCATGCACAATACCTGTCACAAAGAACGAAGCAAAAATATAGAAAAAGCAAAACCCTCTTGTACTCAAAAATGTCAAAGCTCAAATTGTATTAAGAGAGTATGAACAAATAATTACAAAAGCGGCTTATAAGGATGGAAACCCTAAAGCCACACAAAGTTAGGTTGAGGAATAATAATTAATATAAATATTAATTATTATTCACCTAAAAGGAGTAAGCTTAAGTGAAATAGAATAATAGAGGACTTAATTAATTAAACCAAAATGATTTAATTATAAAGTCAAATATATCTATTACCCTAATAATTCTGTCGGTTGCACTATAACTGTCTTGTTGGTCTGCACTGTAACTTGCATATCAAGTTCCTCTGTCGGGTTCCACTCTATCTTTCTTCTTTGTGATTTCATTTTACACACTAAGATGTGTCGTCAGTTCTCTTTGCACTTAGTCATCTTCGGTGATCTCTTAGTATCTGATCTTCGGTTTGCTCAATCCTGTCTTTCCGTGTATGCTTACCAAAAGTGTTGTTTGCATACTAATGGCAAATTAATGTCATCATTCCCCCCTTTGACATTAGTATCAAAAATTGATATGTGCAAAATACTAACAAAATGTTAAGTATATACAACATATATAATCCTTAGTCATTTAATGACTCCCCCTATGTATATGTCGGTATATCTATACATATGATGTATTTCCTTATACATATCATTTTCATCATTTTCTTCTTTGTACTCATACTATCATTTTCATCATATAACTATATCATATACATATCATATTTATCATTTTCCCATCTGAATGAATGAATGTACATATCATCATTTTCCCCCTTTTTTGATATTAAGGGCAAAGGTCTTTACCTTTAGAGCTTATCAAAATATGGGAATGTGAAGACTTCATGTCTTATATCATTTTCTCCCATTGTTCTTTGAGGTTTTCCAGAGCCATGTGCTCAAGTATAATCTTGGAGTGCATATCATAGATGATGTCTGCCACAAACATCTTTGGGGTTGCTATCAGTTGCCTTGCTGAACTGATGTGTTGTTGGAGCAGTGTAAGATTCGGTAGGAAGTTGAGCTTGGAGCTCTATTACTTCTTCCCTGAAATGTGTTTCTGCCTCCCACGGCTCTTGCCTTAATCGTTTAATCTCTATGATTTTCTCATAATGTAGTTTGATTGTATTGTCCCCATCGGTGGTTAAGCTTTGTGCACTATTTGCTAGATCAGTATCCATCTTTGCAATGTTGTCACTATTTTTCTTAGTGAACTTGTCAATTGTGCTTAATGTTTGAATTAAGGCTATAGCTTCAAATATGATTGGATCTAATTTAGATATGAATTATGATAAATTTACCTTATTCACCACCACTTCTTGGTTGATGTTCTCTATGAGCTTCTGTTGGTACTTCATCTCGGCTCTCTCCTCTATTGTCTTCTCAGCATCAATGTTTTGAGTTGTGATTGCGTCGGTGAGGGTAGCTAATTGATCAAGTATTAGTTTTCTTTGATCAATATCAACATCGATCACTATTTGATGTAGTATGTCTTGTGTTGTCTCTGGTACCATGGAATCCCTATGTTGTTTCTTCAGCTTCTCTTGCAATGCCTTCCTTTGGCATATCTCTCCATATTCCTGTAATGCTTCAAAGTCAAGTGTAGAGTGGTCATGTTTCGGTATTTCTATGAGTTCATCTAGGGTGACCTCTAACTTGTTCTTCTTTGATTTCTTCTTCTTCTTGTGTGACTTAGTAGAATGTAAAACCATTGCCAATTTCTCGGCCTGTTTTGGTGTGCTTGATGAAGTGACTTGTTGTGCTTCTTTCTGTTGCTTGGCATCGGTGTCAGCTCGTCAGGTATCTACAGACATCTCCACATTCAACTTAACATCATCTGTAGAACTCTTGTCAGTTTCCTCAGGAGTACCATCTTTTGGTTTGTCACCTTCATTGGTGTCCATTGCTTCATCAATCTTGGTTTCTACATTCTTGTCTTGAGTATATGCATCCTTTTCCTTATCTCCTCCAGTAACCTTATTAGTTTCAATTACATCTTGAGTATCTTTGATGTCTTGCTGACCATCGGTGTTATCCTTGTTTGCTTCTTCTCCTGCATCCTTTTGAGTATCCTTCTTAGGTGACTTGCTTGATTCTTGCATGATATTGATAGCTTGTATCAATATTGGTAGTTTGCCAAGAATGTTCACCTATGCAGTATCAATTGTTGTGTCCTGGTCATCGGTTTTATCCTTTTCAGCAGTGACATCTTCATCCTTATTCACTTCCTCTGTTGGGTCATCAGTAGTGTTTATGACATTAGTATCCATAATGTTGTCATTTGTGTTATCTTTCCATGATTCATCTGCAACATCTGCAGTCTTGTTGCCTATTGTATCATCTTCTTCTTTATCTAACTCAATGGATGTGTCATCTTGAGTTGCCTTGTCAACATCTTGTTGTTGAAGGTCTTTGTCAGGGCTATCCTCCTCAGTAGGTCTATTCATTATCTTGCATTATTTCTTGTGGTTGTCTTGCTCAAGCTCTATAACCTTTCCTTCAAGAAGTTTGTATGCTCTCAGCTTCGGTGAGAGCTCCCTTTTGTACTTCTTCATCATTTCATCTATTTCAACCTTCTTTGATTTAGGTGGCATGAGAGAAATGAGTACTCTCTCTCTTATCTCTTTCTCATTCTTCAATGCAAATGTCCAACAGGAGTATAATCTATCCAAGAGTTCCCTTGGTACATAACTACCTTCAAATTGTATTGTACATATTTGAAGTTGTACATTTTTGCTATCATGGCGTCCTCAATTTTATTCTGATCTTCTGGATTTAGTTTCAACCATCTTCTAATGTTTGGATTTGTAATATATCCAGAATTTGTAATATATACACAAATGTCATCAATAGAGTCAGGCTCTTTTACCATGACACTTTCTGCTTCAATAGTTTCATCCTGCTTGATGTCTTCTATATCCTCTCAGGTTCTTATGAATTTCCTTCATTTCTTATTTTGCCCTCTTTTCGGTGTGGGAGCTTTCCTCTTGTAAGTCCTGACCTTTCCCTTCTTTAGAGGTGAAGGAGTAGAGTCTTTTGATGTTTGGCTTCTTGTCCTAGAAGCAGTTGTTGTCCTTGGCTTTTTAGTTGGTGGAGGAGGTGGTGAATCTGAATTTGTTTCCTCGAAGTCATCCTTTCCTTCATCTTTACCGATATATAACTATTCTTTAGTTTCCTCCTCCTTTTCAACTTCTTCATCTTGTTCAACTTCTTCCTCGGTTGCTGACAATATCTTTTTCAGATTCTTCACCATTTTATCCTTCTTTCTGACAATTTTCTTCACAACTAGGCCAGATTTGATTCTTGTCTTGGTCTCTTCATATGTTCCGAATTTTGGTTGTTTCTTGTCCAATGGTTCATTGATCAAGGCATCAATTTCCTTAGTTGTAAGATCAATGTTGATCTCATACTCTAATGGTTCTAACCATGTTGTCCTTGGTACAACAGGCTTAATGTATGTATTTTCAGTGTCAACCATGAAGCATATCTCATCCTTATATTGTTCAATGAGTTTCTCGGGGATTCTTACCCTCTTTTGCATTTGGTCTTTGAATACATTGAAGTATTCATCCATGATTATCTTGAAGTTATCTCCCAGTGTAGCTATGTGCTCACTGATTTGCATGTGAGTGGTTTGGTGCTGTCCCATTTAACATCTCCAACTGACAGGAATGTTTCTTGAAAATAAAAGAAGATACACATTATTAGTGAGCCAAACTTACAAGTGTTTGACTTTGCATTCTTGATAGTCTTTAGGTTGTCCTTCAACTTATTCAAGAGTAGCTTAGATAAGTCTAATTGTGTCCCCTTCTTTACAATTTTGAACGCAGTGTCCACTGCACCTGATGCTATGTTGTTCAATCTGCTTGCCTGGAAGAATTTATATCCTAGAACACATGCACCGAACTTGATCTCATCATTAGTTATTGTTGTAACTTTTAGTCATCTACCATCCCATTTGGCTCCTGTCATCTTCTCAGTCTCAACCTTTGGTGGATGCTTTAGTGCCTTAACTTTATCGGTTATGGGGTAACTAGTGATCGCATGAATGACATCTCAGGTTATTACCTTTGGTTCATCAAGCCATAGCTTGTTGTTATGCATTTGGCTTAGCACTAACCGAATCCATTCAGTTTTGAAAACCTTCAGGAACATTAGGGCATTGGTGAGCCCTTTCACTTTAATGTGCTTGTGCTCATCCTTAAGTGTTCCATCATTGTTACACATCTTCTTGTAAGCTTCTTCAACCTTTGATGTTCCTATCTCTTCAATCTTGCAGTGTATGAACGATCAAACATCTTCAACAATAAAACCCTAGCTGGGATGCGTGAAAATGCACCAGCATCGTCAGGTTGTGAAGCAACCTCAGGATGGATCTTGTAATTAGGTTCCTCACACGTCGAATTCTTATTGAGTTTGAACTCATCTTTCTTTGCATTCTTGGATTTCACAATTTGTGAAGTCGAGGCCATTTTCAAAAATTTAGGGTTTCTTGCGTAATGCGTAAAAATAGAGTTGTTGGTTCTTTAGAACTTACTATTTACTATAGCAAAGATTCCTGATCTACTTAGGAGTGTTGTTTGTCGAGTCGTGATCGCTTTGTGATCCCTTCGCTCTGTGCTCGAAAATCACCTTGGTTGCTTTGCTCTGGGTGTCGTGAACAAATGAGTTGTTACGATGCCCTATTTATAGTCAATGCCCTAAAACACGTTCCATAAATGCTTACCAACTCCTCGGTGTATGAAGAATGAGTTTGTCGGTGAATACTTTACTTCCTTCGGCGATACTTAAAACATTTCAAAGTAGTCGTTGTTCACTTTGCTTTTACCAATAGGTTTCGATGTCACTGACAACTTGTTCATTTGCTTGTTTACTGACGAGGCTCAGTTTATACTTAGCAAATTTTTCTTTTAACCGACACTTCTCGGTAAATGTAGGCAATCTTAGCTTTGAGTGTATACCGAGGGGTTTCGGTATATATGCCCGAAAGCATAGTTATCACATATTTTAACAAGTAATACCATGATGCATCTTTCTTATGGTAATCTGGCATTATATCAACATATTATGGAACTGGTGTAAAATGATAACATGGGTAATGCAGTTCCATACTTACTTATTCTGCTTAGGTGGGGGTGGTGATGTCACCGGATCCATTGGATGGGGTGTCACCATTTGCATTGCTCGTTCCAGCATCATCATTGCTTGAATTTTTCCTCCACATTTTGTCTCTACCTCTCCGGATAACTTCAATGGTGTTTCTATTGGGGTATGTGCTTGTCTTTATCATTCGGTCTCTATAGTATTTCTTGAGATGACCAACTTTATGATAATGTAAGCATGTCATTCCGGGGTTAGTCTAGCCTCTAGAATTTATAGTCTATTGTGTCATACAGTTTGTAGCAATGTGACCATATCTTCCACATGTTATACAGTTTGTCCAAGTATTGTAGTCCCATACATACTGATTACCGACTCTCTTCGGTTGATAGGGAGTTTCTTGACCTTTAGGCTTCCATGCTTGCCTTTTCTTTTTCCAGCAACAAAGAGTTGTGTGCCCATTCATTTTGCATGTAGGATAGTATTTTTCCATGTAGGTTTCCTTTTTTGGTTGTTTCATCTTAGACTTACATTCATATTCTTTATGTCCTTTCTTATTACATTTATAACATAATCCTATGAATGAAGATGTAGATTTAGGAATACCTTTCATTTTTCCCATGCATTTGATATATGGCCTTGCTTTCCATGGTGATTGCATGTAAGATTTCTTGGTCTTGAATTTGTATAGACATTCTTTGGATCAACTTGATTTGATGACTCTCCATTCTCGATAAAACCTAGACTGGTATTGTTGTTGACTCTTTGTTGTCCTTCAAGAAAATCGTCCATTCTTTTATCGCTTTCTTCAGCCTTTTTGATAATTTCATTATGTTGTTGCTGAATTCTTATTTCATGTTTCAAATTTTCATTTTCATCCCTCAGTTCACCGATAGCTTCTATTCTTTCAATGAGTTCAATATTTAATCTGTTTGCCTCTTGACTCATAAGAATAATCTGATTTGTAATTTCATGGTGATGCTCTGAAAGTCTTTGTATTTCATACTCTTTTTCTTGTAGCTTTTATGTGATCTTTCTTCTATCATCAATAGCTAGTGTCCTTTCTTGTTCAGCCTGTCTAGCATTGTTCATGACATCAATCATCCTTACCATCTATGTCTCTTGACCGATTTGTGGAGATTCAACTTGTCCATCAAGATGTAGATTGATTTCAGTTAGGCTTGTGATGCTTTCTTCTAATGTATCTGATGCTTTTCTTGTAGTTGAAATTGAAGACTCAAAGAAATCTGGTATCTCTTCCTCATGATAATCTGTCTCATTACAGCGAGATGCCATATTCTGTCTTTCATCTAGCAGTTGTCTCATACTGATTCTAGCTTCTTTATACTGTTCAAAGAACATCTGAATTTCAAGATTTTAATCCTCAATAATTTTATCAAGTCTGTACTTCTCCATTGTATGATCTTTTATCTTAAGCCTTTAATCTTTCCAAGAAGAGACTTAGCTCTGATACCAATTATTGGGATTAATGGGAAGTATGTACTAAGAGGGGAGGGGTGAATCAGTACCTCTAAAACTTTTGTATCCCTTTTATCAATTAACCTTTGTAATCAATTGTATATCAATTCAATCTGATTTAAACTATCTTGATGTGAAATATATCAAATCATGACATTAACATACATGTGAACATTCATAGAAACATTCATGAAAGTAAATTGACACATAACAGAAGATATGATATCACAAAAAACTCCAGTGAGGAAGTAAAAAATGTGGTGGGGATGGCATCCACAAAATCATCACTATATGCAGATTGGAAGGGGTTGGTTAAGGCTTACAATTTGATCACTTCTGATGATCTACCTTGTTAGGAGTATTAGTGGAGACTTGTTAAAGTCTACTCTATTAAGAGCTTTAGCAACACTATTGAGTGTGCACTCGGTTAAGAGATTTGTTGTTGGATTGTTAAATCCACCTTCCTTGAAAGGATTTTTACACTTTGCTCCACTTGTTAGAATGATAGCAAATTACAAATTGACCTAATAAATGCAATCTCCTATTGCTGATATAGATCAAATTACAAATTGACCTGGTAAATGCAATCTCCTATTGCTGATATAGATCCAATTTAGTTTACATAAAAATATAATCGCCTTAATTGTGATTGAATAGTACCTCTGATTCTCAGTATGCTCTGTTCTTGATTCTTGCTAACCAAATTCACCTTTTGTTGTCCCTATTCTTGAAACTCTCAATCTGATCCTTAGATGTGCTCGTCTGATTCATTCATGTTCTCCTCTCTCTTCACATCATTTTTTCATCCATAATAATGAATGATTGCATCATCTATTTATAGATGGATTGACTTCATCGAGTTTTGATAAAAACAATGTTAACTCTAAGATCAGATTTACAACTTATACCTAGATCTCCTAATCTATGTGTTTTAAATCAGTTAGACTGATTAAAGCACTTACATTCATGTATCTTGTCCCTAAAGAAATGGATTTAAAACAATTAAATATCCTATAAATATAATACACTTGCTTTATCTGACGTGAAAGTCAGATCCACTTTTTGCGGGTTGCAACTAATTTTTGGTTATGACTGTCGGTCATGCTTGACTATCCTTCAGTTTTGTTTTGTCAGTTGCACTATAACTGTCTTGTCGGTCTGCACTGTAACTTGCATATCGGGTTCCTCTGTCGAGTTCCACTTTATCTTTCTGCTTTGTGATTTCAGTTTACACACTTTGCACTTAGTCATCTTCGGTGATCTCTTAGTATCTGATCTTCAGTTTGTTCAGTCCTGTCTTTCAGTGTATGATTACCGAAAGTGTTGTTTGCATACTAATAGAAAATTAATGTCATCAGCTCGGAGGATCCAATAATGAACTGTCCAAACTTGCATCCAACTACAAGACAACGTCGGAAACCAAACACAACACAGATATAACAACTTATATCAATTTATATTCATATTCAGATATCATTTACATGCAATATGTTAGGTTGTAAGGCCTTCCCGATTACGGCCAATACATCAACAAATTCAACAAGATCTCGCAGGATCCAACTTCACTAGCCTACCCTACAACTAAGTGGAATAAACCAGATCTAAACTTGTGCTCGCAAGCCACAATAAATCTTACAAGTTTCTTTTTTCCCACTTACTATTGTCTGTTATCAATGTTTCCACTTTTTCCCTCCTCCCTCTAAAATTCTACCTACATACTCCTTATATACCACAGCCACAAGTCGGCTTCATAAACAAATATTAAATTATAGTCGGCCCAATACAATCCATGATGAATCATATTAAATGACCCACTCGGCTACAAACAAATAATAAATACATAGAAGAAAGCACCAAACTAGATTTAGGTCCACACAAGATCCAATGAATCAAATTCGCAAGCCTCGAAACTTTGCACAATCCCAACGACCCCCTCAAATCATGGATGTAATCTCCAATGTCTCATCAATCCAAAAAATCCATTCGGTGAACTCATCAACCAAGACCCCCAAGTCGGTACTGAGCACCATCAAAGCCACCGAGCCCATTCGGTAAATCAGCGCTGCTAATAAACACTGAGTCTGTTCGGTGAAGCAAAACACTCCTTCCACTAAGAACCGAGCACCAAAATAACCAAGAACAAATAGACTCCACCAAGCTCTACCAAATCACCTACAGAGCACCAAACAAAACTTAAACATATTTTTGGTTGACACAGGATTGCCAACTTCCCTAAGATTCTCCTACATCAGACACCCCAGGTGCGAAAAGATGTTCTAGCAACTCTACAGACATCTTCTGGGATTCATCACATAGATCCCAAACCGATTCTTGATATACATGTCCTCTAATTCCTTAACTGATACACCCATGCCTCAGTTCTTCTTCTGCTCCCTCTTATCTCTAGCACTCTCTGAAGTGCCTTCAGATCTCTGAACCATAATGTATGCACCCACCCCTGCAATCATCTTAGATTTGCTACCAATACTCAAGTTCTTCCTTCCTTTGTCTTCACCCTTCAAAGGAATCAAAATAAACTTTTGTTCGTCTTTTAGGATAGTAAAGATGTTCCTCTTATAGTTATGAATAGCCTCTCTATCGTACTACCAAGGTCTCCCAAGTAAAACATTACAAGAACTCATCTCCACAATGTCACATAATACTTCATCCTTGTAAGAACTAATGTGAAAACTTACCATGCATTGCTCCTTCACCTCTACTGCATGATCTTCTTGTAACCAAATTATCCTATAAGGACAAGGATATTTCAACCTCCTTAAACTAAGCTTCTGAACCATCTCCTCAGAAACCAAGTTATCAGTACTTCCTCCATCAAAAATAACCTTACAACATTTACCACCAGACTTACACACAGTCCTTAACAAGTTCTTCCTTTGACAACAGTCAAATTGTTTCGTGGGTAGTAATGTTCTCCTAAGAAAAATATTCACACCTTCCACCTCGGGTTCATTCTCTGCAACTTCATTCATCACAGCATTTTGGTGACTACCGACCTTCCTATCTGCATGGGAACATTCAAATGACCAATGTCCTTCTTCACCATAGTTATAATAGGTACCTCTGAATAAACCTCTACCTACCCTTCTCCTCGGTTCAATAGGTTTCAATTCCTCCTCAACTCTCGATTCATCCTTTACCGACTATTCTTGCTTCTCTTTCCCTCAAAAGTTACCTTGATGTCTCCTTTTCAACTTATCTTCTGCCTTCAGTGCATATTGATAAGCATCCTCAACTGAACCAATATTCAACATGTCAATCTCATCCTGGATATTGAATCTGAGACCATTAATATATCTGGAAACCTTTTCCTTAGAAAGCTCCCTATGTCCAGATCTAATATTCAGTTTGTAGAACTCCTCAGTATAGTCCTTCACATTGAGATCTTTCTGCTTTAGATTATGCAACTTCTTAAACAACTCGAGTTCATAGTCGGTAGGTATGAACTTAGCTTTCAATCTTGTCACCATTAATCTCCATCGAGTGATTTCCATCTCACCTTCTTCCTCCCTATCTCTCTATAACTCTTTCCACCATAAGGTAGTATGTCCTTTCAACTTAGTTTGTGATAACCTCACTCTAAGAGGGTCTGTAATATATTCCAGCTCAAAGTAGTCTTTTGATTCTCCGATCCAATCAATCAGGTCCTTGGGGTTCAACGCACCTGAAAAATTAGAAACTTCCATCCTATGACTTGTATTCAACCGAGCCATAGATCTTTCCAACCAATCAGCTTTGTCATCTCTATTATGTCCAGCACCTTCACTAGCAGCTTCAAAATCTTCGGCAACTTCCTCATAGCCATCCTCTGTTCTAGGGTTCCTCTGCAAACCAATAATAGCCCTCATGATTTCAGCTACCATCCTATTTTTCATCGCTGCTATCTCAAATATAAACCTTTCTGTCACTTTTGATTCCACCTCATCAGAGAGATCTGCAATGGCCCTAGGGTCCAATCTTCTCGGAGGCATCTTTAAATCCTCTGCAGAAAATCCACTCCTGACCACCTCGTGACAACCTCTAAGTTGTTGTAAGTGCAAACTTTAATCTGCCACCTCACGAACAACCAGACCATAGCCCACAAGTTCAGGAACACAGACCTGCACCCAATCTCCATGAAGGAATGAACAAGATCAACCTCACTCTGATACCACCTGATGCAGTCAAGCTCGAAGGATCCAATAATGGACTGTCCAAACTTGCAGCCAACAACAAGACAACAACGGAAACCAAACAGAACACATATATAACAATTTATATCAATTTATATTCATATTCATATCCCATTTACATGCAACATGTCAGTTTGTAAGGCCTTCCCGGTTATGACCAATACATCAACAAATTTAACAAGATCTCACAGGATCCAACTTCACCAGCCTACCCTACAACTAAGTGGAAGAAACCAGATCTAAACTTGTGCTCGCAAGCCACATGCAATCTTACAAGCTTCTTTCTTACCCACTTACTGTTGTCTTCTATCAACTTTTCCACTTTTTCCCTCCTCCCTCTAAAATGCTACCTACATACTCCTTATATACCACAGCCACAAGTCGGCTTCACAAACAAATGTTAAATGACAGTCGGCCCAATACAATCCATGATGAATCATATTAAATGACACATTCATCTGCACACAAATAATAAATACATAGAAGAAAGCACCAAATTATATTTAGGTCTACACAATATCCAATGAATCAAATTTGCATGCCTCAGAACTCTACACGATTCCAACAACCCCCTCAAATCATGGATGTAATCTCCAATGTTTTCCCAATCCAAAAAATCCAGTCGGTGAACTCATCAACCGAGACCCCCAAGTTGGTACCGAGCACCATCAAAGCCACCGAGCTCGTTCGGTGAATCAGTGCTGCCAATAGACATCGAGTCCATTTGGTGAAGCAAAACACTCCTTCCACCGAGAATCGAGCACTGAAATGACCGAGAACAAACATACTCTACCGATCTCTGCCAACTCACCTACCGAGCACCAAACAAAACTTAAAATTTTTTTTAGTCGACACAGGATTGCCAACTTCCCTAGGATTCTCCTATGTCAATAATGGGTATGCCAAAGAGGCATAGAAGTTCAAGTAGAGAAACTTTTGGTCTATTTTTTTGCATACATTTGTGTAGTACAAGATATCAATTGGCAAGTAATTTAGCAAATGATATTGTTTGTGTAATAAATATCTCAATAGATAGAGAGAGGGAGACGGGTCTAGATATAGAGGGGAGAGAGGAAAATATATGTTTAGAAAGTCAAAAACATTAAAAAAAACATGTGAAGAAGGAACAAATTTTATTGTATAAAACTATTGCGATCATGCTAAAAATATCGATCGAATTGTTTGTTAACACTTAAACCAAACTATAAATTTCTTGAGTATGTTGGAATTGGATGGTGTGTATGTTGAAGTGTGAATCTGTTATAAACACTAAATAGCCCAACCATGAACCTAAGATCTACAATCAAATCAATAACACCAATATATCTCTAAATGAAATGCATGCAAATAAATAAACAAGACATACCTCATGCACATGATAAGTTTTACTCCATTGTTCTCCCATCCTTCAAGATCTTGTAGATATTAGTGTTCATCTTCAACATTAAGCACTAGCACAATATGGCATAAAGGAATGGATAGTGGTTGATTAATGATGTAAGTATGATAGAAATGAATCTCTAGGAGAATTTCTGCATGATATATGTAGGCTTGAGTTGTAGATATCTAAATTGTAAGAATTTTCCAATAGAAACATCCCAAGATCTAGAGGCCAATGCATAGCACAATAACAAGACAGACAAGATGGACAAGAATAAAATGTAATTCTCATAAATATACAAAATACTGAATCAACTGAATTACATACAAAATACTTGATTACATAATGTAGATGTATTTGCTTATATAGGCAAGGCAATAAGTCACAATGATAAGGAGGAGATAAGTTATCACCCACACAAGGTGAAATTGCATGTCCACCAAAGGTGGATCATCCTTCATTATGCAATGAAGTATGTGCAACATGTCAAGGATGATAATATGATAAGAGCACTAAAGGTGGAGACAACATATAAAGTGGAATGTGATAACAACTATCACCACCTAAAGTGAAATTTATCCTATACCGTGTGCAAATAAAGGTACAAATTCCTAAGTGTCTCAAATGCAAACTACTATGTATGCATTATCCTAAGTAAACTTAAGTAAAGTGTAATTAGGTGAATACTTAATTACACCACCACCAACAACAACAACAACCCCCCACCCCCAAGCGCAACTTAGGGGAATGCACTTAAACTCAATGCAAGATGGGTCCTGGCTACTAGGCCATGTTAGGTACCCATGTACAATGCAAATGCAATGTAATCTCTCATAAAGCGGAGAAAGGGAGAAAACCACATGGGAGAAAACTACCCTCCAAAAGAGAGATAAAAACACACAATTCTCTCAAAAATGAATGAGAAAGAAGAAGAGAAACCATGAATTCCCCTATTGATGTCAAATATCTTGTAAAGATGGTCCAAGATGATGACCAATCCTCCTCCATAGGAAGAAAATAGAGCCAATATTGCACCAAAAAAGTCAAAGTGTGACAAAACCAATTACCAATGTTGATGTAGAATGATCGATGAATCACTCACTACAACATGATGAAGATTAGGCATGGAGACACCTACGTGAGCATCAACTGAGTACTCAAAAATGACATATTGGTACAAACGAATGTCTCAAATGGAGTTATGCACCGCCAGTGGAAAATGTGTACAATCTAAGTCTCCTCTAAAGCCATGCATCAAGTTTCACAAGATAATTCCTAATATAAGTACTAAAGGATTACATCAAATACATACATTAATGATAAATTAGAGATAGGTGTGGCACTTTATGATAATGTACAACATAGCTCATGCAAGAGCATACAACATGAAATGACAATTCAAAGCTAGAAACATGAAGATGATGCCACTACGAATGATCCTATCAAGTACTACAGAAAATGTGCCCTCTAGTTGGATGATGTCTTCAAGAAAAAATATAGGAAGCAGAATGCCCCCTAGTTGCTGATTGGAAGACGTTGCAATATGTATACAAATGGACAAAGAAAAAAATCATTTCCATGTTTGCATATTTATTTTTAAAAATTCTATTTCAAAAACTTGTAAAGTTTAAGAAAATATTTATTCAAACCAATATAAGAACTTTATTAAAAAGATAATAAGGGAAAAACATACATTTTTTTTTTAGTTTAAAAAAAATTATTAAATTAAAAACTTTAATAAATTATTAAAGAAAAAATCTTATTAAAGATTTTTATTTCATTAAAGTTTTTATTAAAAAAACTTTATATATAT
>MU225922.1:373138-392092 GCA_018584345.1 Thuja plicata
CAAGATCCTTCACATGTGTACTTTAAGTACACTTTGACCCATCACATCCAAAGTTGCTCACACATGTGTGAGCAAAGTGGGCCTCTTGCATGGCTTATGTGTCTCTCATATGGCACCTATGTGGATGTCACATAAGCTCCATCTCATCCACGCCTTTTCTCTCCTCCAAAAAATCTATAAATAGAGGCCATTGTCAAGAGCAAATCATCTCTCATTTATGCATTGTTATCAGGCTAGTTTAGATTTTGAATTTTAGAGTGTTTTTCATGTTCATGCTTTAGATAATCTAGAAACTACATCTTAGGCATAATGGTGAATGATTCTAATTTCTAGTTATTTGATCTTGCATAACATCTTAGTATAGTTTGCATTTTCATTTCAATCATTTGGTGAATGGCTTGAGACAAGTTCTTCATACTTGTTCTTGAGCTCTTCATCCATCATTAGCTTGCATTCTAGTTTCCATCCATCAAATCATAGTGGGATTATGATATTGTGTTGGGAGAGCATACCCACATACATCTCTAAGAGAAAATCAACAAGGCATTGAGTGCCCTTGTTCAACTCATCTGAGGCTATGGTGGAAGTCTTGTTTTAGAGTATGTTCTTAGATATGTTAATGTAGTTTATTGATGTATATCTCTAACGTTTGCATGTCTGAGTGTGCTCCCAACAGGTAGATTTCCAGCATATACAATATTTTCATAGGATTCTATTTTTTATTAGATTGTAGGTGAAGTATCTTCTCAATTTTAAATTATTAGTTGAAGTTAATAATTTGGAGATATAATCTTTATTTATTGACATGGACATAATATCTTTTAAAAAATAAGATTGTACCTATAAAGATATCATGTGGAACTTTTCCAAATATTGAATTTAAATATTACAAAATATACAAAAATATTTCTTTGATATTATTTGAAACTTTTCCAAACATTGATTTTAAATATTATAAAATAGAGAAAAAAAATTCTTCTCTCATAACAAGGACGCAAAGCATCAAAGTTCCTGCCAAATGTGAGTTGATGAAAGCTTACTGGAAATAAATAATAGAAATTGAATTAGGACTACCAAGTTTTTTTTTATATAAAGTAACAAATATTATAGTGCAACATTAATCAACCCATTGAAGTTTCATTAGTTGAATAAGATATATACTTTAGTTGCATTTTTTTTTATGGTTGCAATGTTAAAGGATTTTCCAAAATTCTTAAGAGAAATTAAAGATTTAAAAATATTTTTTGTTCTTAATTCATAAGTATTCTTCATTTAGTGAACTAAGAATTACATGTAAGCCTTAGGTAATTTTAAGTTTAAAATGTTTCCAAATAATAATGTATCTCCAAAATTACCTAAAATGTTTCAAAATAATAATGTATCTCCAACAAATGAATTGAGCAATACAATACAACCTTAAGAATAATCACTTGAATATATTAAATAAAATATTTGTTAAGCTTCTTTCTAGAATAATATTGATTTAAATTAATATATAACTTAAATTAAATAAGTTTTCTTTCACAAAATATTTATGTTTGGTTGTTAAAGGTTGCAAAGAGAAAATAATTGTTAATTATAAAGATAAATATAGCAACAAAATATATTCTAGTTATATTATAGTGAATTGTGATAATAAACAAGTATTACATTTTAAAATCATTTTTGAAATGTGTTGATACACCTAACAATATGTAGACTAGAAAAATACAAGTCTATGAAGCCTAACAAAGTGTGCGACACAGAAACTTCCAACAAGTTAACAATCAAAGAGAGAAAGAGAAATATCTCATCATGGTTTGAATCATTCAAAACTTTATATACCTATTACAATGTTTTGAGAGTACAAAATAAACTTCAGCTCTGGATCTACCCATAAATCTGGGATATAAAGATACAAACAGGCTCACTTTTACTATGGGGTCAAATGGCTGTAATCCCTTGTGATTGGTGTGTCAAAAGCGATGGAAGACATGCACAAAGTCTGGGTGGGGAGAAAACAGAGGGGCATGACAGATTGGACATCTCACGTGGCTCTTCAACCACTTCTCTATGCACTCCACATGGAAAGTGTGTCGACACGTCGACAACAACAACACCAGCTGTTGGGCTTCGACGTAATTAGAGAGGCAAATAATGTACTGCTTGGCGCTCCTATCTTCCACATCATCTTTTAATCACGTGTAGTCAAACACCAGCATGTCCACTTCGTCCATCTACAATGGTCGAGGTGACTGAAATGGTTCGCTAACGGGGGCTCATCCTGGACCTCTTCGCTGAAGGTCACGTATGTGACCAGTAAAAGTACAGATGCATAGGCAATGTAGATATACGGTGAATGGAAGCCAAATATGAATTTGAAGAGAAAGAGGTGGAAAGCAAAGATGAAGAGAATATAGAGTGTTACGAGCCACATGATCCATGACAACAAAGCGCATCACCGCCTCCTTCCAATTAACGACATGCTCCCTAATTATCCTCTGCTTTATGTGGGGATTGGAATACCTAAATAGGGTTTTGACATGAAACCCCATCTAAAAATGTTATGGTCTACTGTACAAGGACACCTGAAACGCCCAAAATGTCAATGTCTAAAACTTCTGCTCAATTTATCTCTTTCATCGTCTTTTCATTTATCCCATCTTCTCTACCTTGTTATCCACAAAAATGACTTTCTTTGTTTAAGAAGAATGTTGGCGAAGCTTTCCCACACCAGATCTACCTTGAAGTTGTGTACAAGCATGTTATTCAATGTAGATCTTATCTATCTCTTTTCATTGGACAAACATGCCCATGAAAACTACCAGTGCACTCAATTATATTTATCAGTCTGTTGTATGAAAGATGGTGAGCTTGCAGCCATTAAGGTAGTGAAAAGAGGTGATATGTTATGTATTAGTAATGAGGTATTTCTTCTTTTTACAAACTTAAAAAAACTTAGTAGCAGACGATCTCTATATAGAAATAATGATTTCATAAAAGAGTGATATGTTTCTCTGGCCTAACCAACTTTTTAGAAAATCTTGACCTGACAAAATAAACAAATCAATATTCTGATCACCCTGTCAAAGGAATCAATTCGACTGACTCCTTTTGTTTGTTACCTAGCTTCAACGGTGATCTTCTAAGTACTATCGTTTACCAACTGGAAGTGCCCTATCTATATCTATGGTGAGGGGAGGGAGACAAAGAAAGATAGGTACTCAGTCGATCCCGAGCCTTCTAGATGGGGAAGAAAGTATTTATGCACCCCTCATAGTCATCATATATTATAATTTAGTAGAATAAACTAGAAAAAAAATGCAAAATGGATCCTACAAACTACTTTAAACTTACGGTCAAAGAGGTACAAGGTCATACAACATGGAAACAAATGCATGGTCAGCGTTAGATATCGACACTCTATTTATCCATCCTGATGTTCTCCATTTATCCTTTAAATTTATTCATAGTGCTCATTCATCTTATAAGGAACAAACCAAATTAGTAACAAAGTTGTTGGAATGACAAGGGAACAAACCAATAACCATTAGCCCCTTCCCGTCCTCTTTTAAGTGCATGGTGGGAACAATGTTGCAGAATTATACCAAAGCTATTGATGTGTCATCTTGAATGCTCCTTCCCAGAGGCATTGCCTTCGTCCAATAATGTTGCTCGTTACTAACATTGGCATAGATGACCATGTTAGAATTCAAAGAATTCATAAGCCAAGATCATTTGAATGCAAAATAACCTATTACAAAAGCAAAGCTTGGAGAAAAAAAGTTTTGAAAGACAAAATATTCATTCAGAGAGGGAATACAAAATACAAAGAGATCAAACCTTATGAAGATGATCAAAACCCTAAAAGGGAAAACCTTAAAGGGGAAAAATCTAGGTTGCATATAATAATAATTAATTCTTTAATTAATTATTATATGCCTAAAGTTTAGCTTAAGTGAAATAGAGATAATAAGTGACTTAATAATTAAATCAATATGATTTAATTAATAAGTAGAATCACTTTATTACTCTAACACCCCCCTTAAGATAAAATTAGGGAGAAGCTAAAAACCTAGAAATAACTACTGAAAGTAGGAAAAATGAGTCCCAGCAACAAGGCCTGATCAGGTACCCAAGTACAAAACTCTTTGTAAAGAGTAGAAAAGGAGAAAACCCAGTGGGAAAAAACCCTCTCCAAAAAGAGATGAATCCTAGTGACGGAATGAAGAAACCTCCAAACTAGAGAATGTCCCAGAAAATAGGAACATAGAAAGAATATGTAGAACACCTTTGAAGCATGAAGATGCAAACCTGTAAAAAAATTTACTGCTGGAGCCTCCACTATAATAGAACATGATCAGGTAGAGAAGACTGTAAACAAAGTTTGAAGAGCTGATCAATCAAATCAAGGAAGCATTAGAACCAACAGGAGATACCCCCATAATGCTGAGCAGGGAGAGGTATGACAGGTACACTGAAACAAAATGCCAAGAAACACTGCATGATGAAGAATGTACAAACACATATAAAGGATGGTGTTGTGAAAGTAACACTCACTTGACACACAAAATGAGGCTAATGTCATGGAAGGAACACTCACTTGATAAAGGTAGATGGCAAACAAGGCAAACATCAAACCCCCCATGGCACTTTATAATATAGTGCGAGTACAATCAAGCACAAAATGTGCATGATCCCAAACATGCATCAAATGGCACTTTATCTCAGTGTGTTTGCAAGAAATGCTACAGAAAAAGATGTATACAATAATCAGAAAAGGAAACGATCCAAGGACCTGAAACATCCAAGATATCCACTAGAATGCCATAAAGAAAAAAATTGATAAAAGATACATGGAGCAAATTCTGGGTGGGAGACCCATAGAAAAAGAAAGGAGAACAGAACCAACTTTTCGATGCCATGCGAAAGTCAAAAAACATAGTCCAGATGAGCAAGATATAGTAACCAGAGCATAAAATGGAACCCTAACTTTGACAGGCAAAAAACCTTGCAAGATGGAAAAATCAGATTGGCCTCGAAACTATCTTTCCGTAGATATCTCGTTTTGCAAAAATGCCTCCATTTGCTCAAGATATAAGCAAAAAACCACAAGGTGCTCATTATAAAAAAAGGGCAAGCTATATGACGGGTTGGTGGCCGTCAAATTTAACCTAGATCTCAGACCTGTGACTGCTGACATTAGTGGCATAGAAACCGAGGTGGCATGAAAACTAAGGCAATTTTTTTTTCCAAATTTTTTTTACATGCAAAATTAGAAAAAAAATATTTTCTCTCTCCTCCATGCAACACCAGGCACAAATTTTGAGGCAGTGTTGAAATTGAGGCAGCATAGAAATTGATGTGGCATCAAAATCAAGGCAAATATTTGCCTAGTAAAATGTGTCAAGGGCCGTGCATGCAAAAATAGGGCCCAAATTTCAACTTTGTCCAAATAAGACATGCTTTAAATATGAAAATGGGGGTTTTGGGGCATTCCAGATGTCAGTATTTGCTCAAAGTGCTCCAATTAATAAATCCTCCCAAAATCCACTAAAATCTGAGAGAAAAAACTTGAAACCATGTTAGAATTCAAAGAATTCATAAGCCAAGATCATCTACATGTAAAATAATTTGTTACAAAAGCAAAGCTTGGAGACAAAAAAAAGTTTTAAAAGACAAAATATTCGTTTAAAGGGAATACAAAATACAAAGAAATCAAATCTTATGAAGGTGATTGAAACCCTAAAAGGGAAAACCCTAAAGGGGAAAAATCTAAGTTGCATAATAATAATTAATAAAAGAATTAATTATTATATGCCTAAAGTTTAGCTTAAGTGAATAGAGATAATAAGCAACTTAATAATTAAATCAATATGATTTAATTAATAAGTGGAATCACTTTATTACTCTAACAAACCATAGTGCAAGAGCAATTTTGAAGGCATAGCTTCTCATGTACAATTTGATTTGTCGATGACCTGTGGTGAGTATCATTTCTAGGCCAACCTATGTACGAAATCACCCACAATTTCTGCTCCAGTTGCACAACCTGGGTCCTCCTGCTTAGCCAAAATGTCAACAATGAAGATAAAAAAAGAAACATGTATCAGATGGCAAAAGATACTTGTAAAATTCATATCATTTATTGAATGAAAGTCAAATTTGTGGTGATGAAATGAGACAAAAAATATGATTTAAACATAGCATAGCCTCTTGTGGCACACAATTTGTAGACTTAAAAAAATCTTTCCTCAAATTGTAATGAAGTACTTTGTATTTTCCTTTATTTCATTGAATTTGTTTTGGTGGAATTTGCATTAGATGTCTTTCTCTTGTATAATGTTTGTTTTGAATTTTTGGGCTACCTTCTTATCCACCTCACCAAACTATTTCTTTCATAGAGGTTCACACTCAATGCCATCTTTATTATTGAAAACACATTCATCCTATTAAAGACATATTGATAATTGGTTTTTAATTGAAGGCCCCATAGATGGTAGTGTGGGCTAGCAAGGGTAGGTGTGATGTTTCCCTCCATGCATTGGATGAAGACAAGAACAATTTAAATTTTAGAAATTCATGGATTTTGTATTAGATTTGTTTTAGAAAAAAGAAAAAATAAATTTTTGCACTGACCGTCTGCTATATAGACCAATCAAAGAACAAAGAAATGATATTTATATAATTATTTAAAATAAGAAATAAATATAGACTATAGACTTTTTGTTTAAAAAATTTAATTCATTGTGGTGATTGGTTAAACTAATAGCAATTGTTTTTTGCATGAATGCATAAGTATCCTGCCTTGGTAGGAACTAATAAAATTAGTCATTAGTTTTCATTATCAAGACTTGTCACAGAGATATTGATTGAACACACACTTACTTGCATTAGATATTCATTTGACCACTTAAATCAATATTTTTTGCCATCACTTATAACTAGAAAATGTACATTTGGGTGCAATGGGTTTGTCAAAGAGACGAAGAAGTTCAATTGGAGAAATTTTTGGTTTATTTTTTGGACAACGACTATGCAGGGATCAGGATGCACCATAGACCAAAATTCTTAATTAATTAAAAATTAAAAATAATTTTTTTTAAATTTTAACACTTTTATTTGTGGGATGTTAGAATTATTAATTAATTTTAAAAAATAAAAATACCACTATTTTTAATTTTTAATTAATTATAAATTTTGATAATTTTTGATTAATTATTAATTATTGTTTGCATACATTTTTGTAGTACATGATCTCAACTAGTAGGTGTTGGTTCTAGATTTTTTCACTTAACTCTTACATTTTTTGTGCCCAACAAATGGTAAATCAGAACAAAGGTTAGGTTAGGTGTGTTGACCTTCTACACCTACTCTTTGTCAACTTTGGAAGGTGTAACTACCTTCACATGATTCTTATAAAACAAAACGAAAACAACTTTGATGCTTTTGACCAGAAAGCAAATAAGGCAGGGGAATTTTAACTAGAAAGTCCTTTAAAACGTTGAAACCACTAAAATATGATGATATAAGTGGAACACAAAGTTTCCTTAACCGTATAACTATCTAACATTCACAGACTGTCATTCCCAATTCCAAACAAAGTTGTAACATGAAACAAAGATAAATTATAAATCAAAGAACAAGTGATAGCATCCAATGATAATTGGCATTTCAATATAAGAAGAAAAAGAAGCTCATAAATTGTAACACTAAATGTATATTTCACAGAGAAATTTGTCAAATACTATCTTCCATTAAAGCTTTCTTCATCAGAGAAAATGTCCAACCCTTACACACATCAAAACTTAGTTATATATAAGCACTCAGTTTTAAGACTAACTTTGGTAACTAATAGTTTCTTGAAGATAACCGCCCCAAAGATCAGATATGGTCTTTTAAAAGATAGTAAATAAAACATTATATAAAGTAAAGATAAATTGAAAAGAGAGAGATGCAAAAAAATAAAAGATAGTTTTCATTTCATTTATGAAAGAAAATTTTACATTCAAATGCAAATGTATTACAAAGAAGAATATGACAAGTACATTTGTAATGCAAGTTCATTCTTTTCATTGATAAAAGAGGAAAAGGTTTTATGACCCACATAATCCATGAGGCAACTCTCAAAAACTATTCAAAAGCTTAAAAGTACAAAGTACAAAAGTCAAGGACTAGAAAGGTAGGGGAATATATGTCATTGCCTCTTATAATAGAAAAATGTGTTGTGCCTTTATCAATTGGTTGTACAAGTGGTCTCACGTCCTCAATTTACTTGCAAGATTAATCAAAGGATGTCATTCCAAGGACTGGGAAATGGAGAATCTAATCCTATCTCTCGTATTTGACTGCTATACTGGCATATTTCAATCACATGATATCAGGGAAATTAGAAAAGAAAAAGGAGGATAAAATTGAATCAGATGTTTTAGACTAAAATTTTTGTTTCATGTGCAGCTACAAGAATGAAGATAAGGGCTATCCAAGGGACATATTATTAAATTATGAAATATTGTAGTTTATTACATTAATTGTTGTTGGACTTGTCAGATCAACATCAAGTCAATAAAACTATCAAAGATGCATGCTACCTTGGCATGGAATATTTTAATTTTAAAATATACAACTAAAGAAAATAATAAACCATCAAAGGGACAAGCTATCATAGCCTGAAACCTTTTTGTTTAGCAGCCAACAATCAAATGTTGAAGATCAAATACACATTTATGCACTATGAAACAACATGCATTAGATTAGAGTAAGAGGAAAAGAGTATCAACAAGAATGTTACAGGGACATCATAAAGATATCAAGAGTGCCAACTCAAATGATCAATCAACAATTATCAAAGAACAACATGTCAATCAGTCAAAGGTTTAAAAAGAAGCATGTCATTAAGGAACAATAATTTGATATCATCAATATCAGGAGATTGAAAAGGGAGTAATGGCACATGTACTAAAAGATAGTAAGGTTGAGAAGTGAGCATAGAGATCTTAGGTTGGTATAGGTATTGTTTCAATTGTGAGGTATGCAACATGGCAATGATAACAATGAATACAAAATAGTATCAAGGTAGGCCTTGTATGATAACAAAGTTTCATTTGCAACCATATGGTTGTCAGATAGTAATAATGATATGAACTACACCAACATTTATTTTACACTGGTCATATATATACAAATATAGTTTTCCAATTTCAAGTACAAAAAAAATAACATTCAAGTATGCAGAGGACAACCAATGATATTCCTGTTATGGCAAAATCCACTAAGGAATGTTATGTACACAAATAATTGAAATAATTGTTCCTTTCACTTTCATTGTCTTAATTTGAAACTATAAGAGAAATAAATTTTTCATAGTTATTGGGGAGGAGTCATAACATAAAAAAACAACACAATGTTAACAAAAGTACATAGAGGAGCAACAAATATAAAGACCTGAAACTTTTAGTTTCATTCAGCTACATTAAAACATATATCAGCTACAGGAACAACATTTAAGACACATGAAACATATTATTCAAGTTCAAAGCCTGTGATACAAAAGCTATTATTGATGAAACATAATGGATATCTTGATTCACGAACAATTCATAAGGTATACAAAGATATTTATTATTATAGGTACAATGAATTGATGAACACAAAAATAGAGTGCATGTTGCAGATAGTAGTTATCAAGGATGGAGCTTCATGAAAGTTCCAGATACAAATGGTAAATAACACTTCACAGAAAATAAGGAAATCATTATGTATCTTGTTAGGGACAATCATTTATCATGTTTAAAAGGGTATCAAATACATGGGAGATTGTCAATGGAGTTAAGGATATAAGAATAACCTTATTATTTTTAGATCTAAAGTGATAGAAACAATCTCAGAAAATAGTCATTGCTTCTAAATCAAGGGAAACCTAATGGAAAGAAAAGACCAGTTACTTCATATAAAAGGACAAAAGATTTAGCTTTGAATAGCATCAAGGAAATAAGCTTATTAGACAACAATCATATGCATACAATCATCAAATAGGAACCATTCTTTCATCAAGTTCAAGATTACAATCAAGAAGTACAATTGTGTTAACATCAATAAGAGACATGAACAAGCCACAATTAGATTTAGTATCTTAAGAAAAGAAGGAGATGCACAAGATTATCAGATTTTATGGCATCATTTAAATCATGATCAAAATTATGAATTCAAATCAGAATATTATGACAACAGTACACAATTACCATGAAAATATTGTGAATGGTCAATACCATATCATATAACAGACAATATATGTGAGCAAACAAGATTAAGCAAGGAGTAGGTTTAGTAATTTTTTGAAGCTTTAGGGAGACATGTCATTTGTGAGGTAATGGTACAATAATCAAAATCATGAATAACAAATTCTTTATCATTCCTGAATGCGGGAGGTCACCATCAATGGTATAGTGAATGATGTAAACCTTTGAGTGCATAAAATATTGATCATTTTGTTTGTAGAATACAACTCACTAAATATAAGGAGATGTGCAGAAAATGCAGAAGTGAGGTCCTTATGATTTTCAAATCACAAGGCAAGAGCTCGATAGATGTCATTCAAAGGAAAAAAAAATATATGTGCAAAATCTTTAAAATTAGAAATATAGAGATATGAGAAGATCCATTGTGGACTGATTGATTCAAAGGAAGAGAGACATTTTCATTTTGTTAGGGTTTTGAATAAATATCCATTACAGAGTCGTGAGCATAGTGCTTCTTAATAACAAAAAATAATCCTCGAGACACAAGAGATACCTATATCAAGATAAAGTTAGAGAAGTATATCTGTTGCATCTTTCAAAGCACAATCATACATTCAAAATCACCATTTGAAGGTAAATCACAACATGTACCCAGGAAGCAAAAGAGGACATTTAAATTAAAAGTGCAGAGGTTTTTTAGCATCAAAGCCACAATTGGCAATGGAAGGGAAAAGGGGAAAAGTCAAGACCCACGACCCTATCATTTATAGAGAGATGATACTATGAATAGAAAATCAAAGGTTATGCATTTATGTCCTTAAGATGTTCTTAAAAAAAATCATAGCTACATAGAATATGATGAAAGAGCATCCTTGGGTCATTGACAATCTTGCATCACCCAAAAATATTTCCTTTTAGTTTATTGTTGTATTGTTCCACTTGGGCAGTATTTGTGTTTTAGGTAGTGATCGATCCTGTTGGCTATTTATCTTATGTGATCTTGATGGTGTGTTCTAGACATCTTGGTGAACCTTTGTCTAGCTTCACATCATGTTTTATTATTTATTGGAGAAGATATCCTAAGATTGGTTCGGTCCTATATTTGTTCTTCCTATTCTAATGGTCGGGTTGACATGATTTGGTTTGCGATGACATTCCACGATCGATGATGCTAATTGGTGCATTATTCGATGATCTTATGCTCATGGCCGACCTCCTTACGTGATCATGCTTCATTTAATATTTATTTGGGGGTGTTCTTATGGATTTAGGTCTTGACTTATTTGTTCTAATACATTTTCTTCTTTCTTGGAGAATGTGATCTCTTACGACCGACTTGTGGCTTGTGATCTTGTATATATTTGTAGTTTTGGTTCCTTAACGGGTAGTTCTAAGGAGATAACCTTGGAAGGTTAGAATTAGGGTTAGGTATAGATTTGTGTTGTAATCAGGCATGTATGTTGAAAGCCTGTAATTTGCATGTTGCCAACATGTATGATGTAAATCTTTGATTTTGAATAATATGAAGGTCTGCAAGGCATGTTGATTGTTCATTATTGAGTTCTTAATGATCTTGAGTTGATTGTTTTCACTGTATTGAATCTTGGTGCATGGTTGGACCATCTTCATTGGGGAAATTTTGATTGTGACTGCATTAGGATGGTATCAGAGTGAGATTTATTCTTATAGATCTGAGTTCTTGGAATTGTAAAGGCCTAGACCTGTTGATCATGAGGTGGTAGAGTGAAGATCCGACTCGCAATCATAGAGGACTTGTGCAAGGTGGCTAGGAAGGATTTGTTTTTGATTGTTGAGTGTTGAAGATATTCCAAGAGTGAATAGATCACCAAGTTGGAGGTAGGCTACATGTGTGTTTGATAGATCATCGAGTGAGAGGCAATTAGCATCTTGTAATCAGATCAATGGTGTCGAGGTCGTTGCTCCTGAGGATTGGAAAGATGTCATCTAGAAGGATGAACCCTAACAACTTAGAACAAATGATGGATGACTTTAGAAATGAGATGAGGACTGAGATCCAAAATATCTTTATTGGATTGAGAAGGAATCCTGAGACTGAAGAAGATTATGAGGAAGTTGTTGAAGATCTTGAGCCTCTAGATGCTGAGATCCCTGCAGATGAAGAAATATTGTTAAGGGTCATGGAAAAATTAAGTAAAAATCATAGGATGGATGTTTCTACTTTTATTGGTTCATTACAACCCAAGGATTTGATAGATTAGATTGGTGAACTAGAATATTACTTTGAGCTTGAAGATAATAGAGATCCATAGAGGGTTAGGTTAACACAGACTAAGTTGAAGGGTCATGCTACCTTATGGTGGAAAGAAATGTAGAAAGATAGAGAAGAACACAGTGAAATAAAAGTCACTAGATGGAAGGTGATGGTTGCTAGGTTAAAGGCTAAGTTCATCCCTATGGATTATGCATTATAATTGTTCAAGAAATTGCAGAACTTGAAGCAGAAAGGCATGAGTGTGAAGGAATACACCGAAGAGTTCTATAAGATGACAATCAAATCTAGACACAAAGCTAAGGAGAAGGTGGCTAGGTATATTAATGGTCTGAGATTTAATATTCAAGATGAGATGAGTATGTTGAGGATTTCTATAGTGGATGATTCTTATTAGTATGCATCGAGGGAAGAAGATAAGTTGAAGAGGAGATCGAGTAACCCTAGAGGAAAGGAGAAGCAAGGGAGTAGCAATTGAAAAGATAAGAAAACCCTTGAGGTGAAACCTGATCAAAGGACACCTAGAAGAGGGAATATTAGCAAGGAATTCAAAGGTACCTATTTCAAATGTGGTGGAATGAGACATAGACCTTTTAAATGTTTTGAAGGATCTAGTAAGTTTTGATTAACTGATGAATATATGATGGATATGATGAAGATCGAGTGATGCCAAGTATCATGATTGTAGAAATTGTTAGATCAGTTGTTGTTTTGTCATTGATGTCAAGCAATTGATTAATTGATTTTTATTGTGCTACCATATCTTAACATGAGAACTTAAATGGGTGACAAATCTAGATTAGACAATGATGAATTAACGATGATATAGTTATTTTCTACTATATATTTGATGTTATCAAATCGGTACATTTGATTGATCAAGTCAGGAACTGCAATGAATTAAGTTACGACTGAAAGATTTACCTTACCAAGCTAGATGAAGTCAATCGGTAGAATGTTATGTGAGTTAGTTACAATTATTGAGCACCGAGCACCGAAGATGAGTTAGACACTGAGTAGTGAATGAACTCAGTTACCGATTTGCAAAGGAAGTTTTACCGAGTATAGATACTGATATTAAATGATGATGAAATCAAATTTAATGTGAAGCGATGATGAGCTGGATGAGGAAATGAATTAAATGAAGTTTGTTGCAAGATCTACAAAAGGGAAAATTCAATATGAAGATCTAAGGTGAAGATCATGTGGCTAAACAAAATGATGAAAGTTCCAAGAAAAGTTACAAGTTCTGAGGTAAAAGTGAAATGGTTTACTGAGTTGAGAAATATGAAGAAGATGATCGAACTACTGAGTGCAAAAAAAGGAAAAGAAAATTAAGGATATTAAGAGGCAAAATTATGTCTATATAAGGAATGATAATCACACTTAGTGTAAGGCTACTGGAAAATTGAATAGAGAAGAAGGAGAAGCTAAAGAACAACATTTACCGAGCATAACAGAGAAAGACATATTGAAGAATATACAATTTGAGAAAGAGATAAATGGAGTATGTGATGCCAATTTTCAATTGAGCATAAAGGGTCTGATACAAGCATAATGAGTTTCTATATTTACAGATCAAATTTTACTGTTGCTTATTAAGATCTATATCAGAGAAATCTCTTAACCGAGTGGATTTAACCATCCTATTTGTAAAACCTAGACTTAGGTGACATTCCGAAAGAGTGTTTAAAGACCTCTAACAAGGCCACTCCTAATAGGAAAAATATCTTAACAGATTTGAGGTAAATCCCCTAACAGGGTCACATTTAGTAAATGTGTTTTTAATCTTTAATATGACAAGTTCTTAACTAATCGTACTTCATAAGGGTACATTTTTATTGTGGGTTACAATTCCCACAGAGGTTTTTCCCAAATTGGGTTTCCTTGTTAAATCATGTGTCCATGAGTTATATCTTATGTTTACATGGTTAATCTGATGTTGCTAAGTTTGAATGATTGTTTGTTGCTTATGTTATTTGGTGAATTGGTTATTTACTGTATTTAGTATTTACTGAGTGAATCAGTGAGTTCAATTTTAAGAGTTTAAGATTTGATTTGTCTGAATCACCCCCCTCTTAGTGGGACCAACAATTGATATTAGAGATTTGTTACTCTGAAGTGATAAGTTTAAAGGACTTGAGTTAAGATCTAAAGATGTATAAGAGGGAAGCACCAAAGCTGAATAGGGATCATTTCTCTACATGGAAAGTAGAATGAGTTTGCATGTGTCTGATCAAAGCATGGTTGAGTTGAAGGCTTTCAAATGGTATCAAATGGGGAGACCATTTAAATGTGATGACATGTAACTGATTGAATGTTTGAAGATGTTAAGTTGATCACCGAAATGTAGAAAGATAATTCAAGACATTAAATCAGTTAATGAATTGTATTGTCATGTATGTCAACTTGATATAATCTAATCAATTATAATCAAAGTGTCAAAGACTTCAGAGAATCAGAGACATAAAGATTATGCTTTCAGTAATGCATAAAAGAAAAGCATTCACTAAGTGACTTCAAACACCAACGACTAGTGGAACCTGCCAGATAGAGATAACCAAAAGTCAAGTCACAGTGATGCCCGAGAAAGAATACCAACGATCATTACCAACAAGAAGAATCACAAGAATACCCGATGGCCAGAATCATAGTGTAACCCGACAGACAGAAAAGCCCAAAGGACAGAAAAACCTGATGGATAGACAACCCCAATGGAGAAGCCCGAGGAGAATTGGAGTGTTGACCAAAGCTATCAAAGAGTTAAAACACTGAAGTTAACTAGAGTTCAAAAATGAAAAACTATCTAGCTGGCAGAGTTAAATTTAGACTTAACTGGTAGTTATCATTGTTTTCATAAAAAAAAATAAAGCCAGAGATAAGTAAAGGATTTAAAGCTATTTTGTCCAGTTGGCAAGAAGATTTCTGTGAGATAAAACATGAGTTTTTCTTTAAATCAAATTGGATAAGATTGTGGATCATGCCAAGATAAAGAAAATCAAGAACCTAGAAATGGTTATGTCATGTATATAAAGAGACAACTTAATTCATTACAAATTAAGGGGAGTGAATGAAAAAGAGGATGTTGGAGAGAAATTGATGAAGAAAAACTTCATACAGTCCTAATCAATCAAGTTGAGGAAAGAGCTAAAGATTTCTGTGGAGACCGAGCAACAGAGCATAGCATCACCGAGCAGAACAAAATTGGAGCAAAGGTATTGATAAGATATATTGATTAGATTGGTTTAATGAGCTTACAATAGATCTGAAAATCTATAAGTATAAATTTTATATGTGAACAGATCATACTGTTTTAGTTTAACCATTGATTCAGAAAGTTTCTTAACCAAGTAGGATTTAAAGATCCTTTCTATATTAAGATACATCCCAAGGAGTATCAAAAAGTTTGATCATGAAGATAGCATGAGATGCCAGATACCATTTGACAAACCAGAATATTTTGGACAAGGAAGGTAGCATAGAAATGCCCAATATCAAGTGAAAAACTAATATGTTAAATCCTCTAACAAGGTCACACCTAATAGTGTGTTTGTAACCTTTAACAAGGTTGGCTCTTCACCAAGCTCACTTTAGAAGAGTGAAACTTTTGGGTTACTGGTCCCAAGTGGTTTTTCCCTTAACAGGGTTTCCACATTAAAAATCCATGTGTCAATGTGTTTATGAGTCACTACTTTAGTTTTTTGCATTACACATAGCTAATTTGGATTGATCAGTATACTCTAAGGAATTTACTATTTTTTGGTAAATTGAAAGACTACTATTCGGTAAACATAAAGAACAAGGTTTAAAAAAGCATTCCGAGCAGTAGTAATTTGATAAGTATATTTGAAGGCATTCATCTTATAAGACTGAAGATGACTAGAGGCTTAATATTGTAGTACTAAGTTTATGGGTTGATTAAATTGGAATATTTTTTAGGCCACTGATTCACCCCCCCTCTCAATTATTGCTAACAATTGGTATCAGAGCTTGTGTGCTTAGAAAGGGAGTTTAACAATTCAAGCAAAAGATCACAAGATGAATAAACGAGATGTGCCCAAGTTGAATAAAGACAACTTTGCATCATGGCAAAGCAGAATAAGACTCCACCTATCAGTTATTGGTAATGATGTTACTCAACACCTTGATAATGAATATGTGTTTCCTATAGGACCTCACACTCTTGAGAAATTAAGAGAAGAGCATGAGAATAATTGCATGATGATAGAACTTGCCTCATCACTCACTACAATATTTGGGGTCAAATTTTGACACCAATTTGCGATGGCACTACCATTTGTGTGTGATTTTTGTCTTTTTTTCCAAGTGCCCCCGATGTTGTCGTAATAGTGATGGTACTATCAGAATTGCGACACCGCATGATTATAAACAAAAAGAAAAGAAAAAGAAAGGCTCATTTCTAATTTAGCATGATCACATACCATCATGCATGAAGAGGGCCTAACTATGGAAGATTGGAATCTTGGTATATGATAGCCACGACTTGATCAGGTAGGCATTCAAGCTTTGTACTCTCATTAACTCAACTTCATTTTGATGACATTTGTTGATTTATTGGCACAATATAAATGTTAATATTGGCATTGTTGGCATTGTTAATACTAGAAATGTCTTGATGGATCATGGGCTGCAAACTAGGGCATCATGCATTCTTTATGAGCTCATTGTTTAATACTGACATTGTTTACATCTTTGCATTTCAAATGCTTGATGACCCGCAAGCTTTGAGAGCTAGGTCATCATTGATATTACCTTCAAGGCATTGTGTGAAGTGTTTGATCTCTCTTTATTTGTTTTTCTATTGATATTCACTATGTGGTACTCCCCATGTATGATCATTTCATGAGGAAATGTCTTGATGGCTCGTGGGCTGCAAGTTAGGGCATCATGCATTGTTTATGAGCTCACTGTTTAATACTGGCATTGTTTACATCTTTGAATTTTGAATTCTTGATGACCTTCGAGCTTTGAGAGCTAGGACATCATTGCTATTACCTTCAAGGAATTATGTGAAGTGTTTGATCTCTCTTTATTTTATTTTTCTATTGATATTCACTATGTGGTACTCCCCGTTGATGATCATTTCATGAGGAAATGTCTTGATGGCTCGTAGGCTACAAGCTAGGGCATCATGCATTGTTTATTAGCTCACTGTTTAATATTGGCATTGTTTACATCTTTGCATATAGAATGCTTGATGACCCGCGAGCTTTGAGAGCTAGGGCATCGTTGCTATTACCTTCAAGGCATTATGTGAAGTGTTTGATCTCTATTTATTTGTTTTGCTTTTGATATTCACTATGTGGTACTCCCCGTTTATGATCATTTCATGAGGAAATGTCTTGATGGCTCGTAGGCTACAAGCTAGGGCATCATGCATTGTTTATGAGCTCACTGTTTAATACTGGCATTCATTTACATCTTTGCATTTGGAATGCTTAATGACCCGTGAGCTTTGAGAGATAGGGCATCATTGCTATTACCTTCAAGGCATTTTGTGAAGTGTTTGAGATATCTTTATTTGTTTTTTTGTTGATATTCACTATGTGATACTCCCCATTTATGATAATTTCATGAGGAAAAACATGGTATCTTCTTTCCTTTCTGCAACATTCTTCTGAGTGCACATGTCCTGTAGCATGTCTTTTCTTTCAGAAGTGTATGGATTGACTATGCACATGCATAATTGTAGATGAGGATCAGTAATAGGATGCCATTCATTGCTTAGATCTTCTCGATCTAACCCCCATCTCTCTTTTCTTTGTAGGTTTTGGATCACACAGGAGCGCACTGGATTCATACCCGGGTCACAAATTCATCACTTTAGGCAATGTATGGTACCCTTATTATTTATGTTCATCCTCTTATGTATGTCTATACTCTTGCATATTCTTATGAGAGTTGGCTATGCTCACAACAGCCCAGATGATTTTATCTTTCAGTTCCTTTCCTTGTATAATATATACAAGTTATTTGGCATATATATAGTATATAGATGTAATCTTTAGATGGAGAAATTTCTTTTCCTTTACATGTATCTTTTCATCAAATGAACACAAATTAAACAAGATCATCTAACAATGCAAACTAGGGTACTGTAGTCACTCGTCTAGTAATTAGGTTACCAATGTGCAATGAGGTAACTATTTGTATATATATCAAACCATGAAGATCATGCTTAGGAGACAGTGGAGCTAGAGGAATATGTGAAAGATCTAAATGATTTGAAAAATAAAAACTCCTAAGGCTTTCAAACACCTAGGAGCCTGTAATAAATTAAAATAGAAGAAGATAGGTCCATGTATGATCTTAAGGAATTTTTTATCTAATGCCTACGGAGTTGACTTTCTAGAGGGCATTAATATCTCACTTGTATTCAATGTCAGTGATTTGTATAAATATTATGAAGGAGAGATTAGTATCTCACTTGTATTCAATGTCAGTGATTTGTATAAATATTCAAAT
>MU225922.1:437002-461696 GCA_018584345.1 Thuja plicata
TATCATTATTTAAGAGAACAAGTTCAAGAAAAAGAGGTGATACTTGAATATGTGCAATCAAAAGAACAATTGGCTGATATCTTCACCAAGCCACTACCCAAGGATACATTTGAGTACTTGAGAAAAATACTAGGGGTCAAACCCATGTCTACCAGTCAGTAAAAGGACTAAAAGCTGCATTAGCCATATATTATCAGAATATCATTCGTAATTGATGCAAGCAGAAGCTGAACTTCAAAGCTACATCTATATACAAAAAGGTATATATCAAAACCAAGCACCAGAGCAAATTGTTATATTGTTGATGGATAAGGGAAATTCAAGGAATATATTATGGATAGAAGAAATTGTTTGACAGAATGTCAGATATTTGTGAAACTCTTTGTTTGGCATTAATGTCAAAGGGAGATAATGTATCCATATTATCATCAAAAACTATTAATTATTAGATTACTCCAAATAGGGAGAGATCATATCCATAGGGAGAGAATTTGTATCAAAGTTGCAAACAAAAGATAGAGACATCAAAGAAGAAGAGAGAGAAACTGACACCAATAGAGGTCACAACACATTAGAAGAAGAAACAAAGAAAGTTGCAAGAATCAAATCTAAGCTAGCACAGAGCTTACCAGCGGTCAGACATTTTTTCAATTATCAAAACAAACTATTTGGTAATTTGATGAATCTCAACAATTGTATTTCATGTTGTATTAGAAATAGTATAGTATGATAATAAAGAATGTTGCCATCAATGCCAAAGGGAGAGATTGATGACATGTAACTGATTGAATGTTTGATAATGTTAAGTTGAAGATGATGCAAGACATTAAATCAGTTAATGGTTTGTATTGTCATTGATGTCAAATTGATATCATCTATATGGTCATATACATAATGCCAAAGACTTTAGAGAATCAATGGAACAGAGGTTATGCTTTTAGCAATGCATAAAAGTCAAGTATTCACTAAGTGACAGACCACACCGACGGAGTGCACACCATCGGTAAAGACAGAGATAAAGTTATAGTGATTCCCGATGAGCAGAAGATAGTGTTGTCTGAAAAAGCAGAATCATAGGATGCCCGATGAGCTAAAAATAGTATTGCCCGACGAGCAAGATCCAATGATTCCTAACGGACAGAGATCCCGAAGCTAACTAAAGTTACACCGATGGAACTAGCAGTTGTCACTGGCAACGAACTATAGAATTGACTGACAGAGCAGAGAGATCAGAAAATGACAAAATATCTAGCTAGCAGAGCTTAAGGATAGAATTAACTGGTTGTTTTATTTGTCTTATTCGACCACAGTTAAGTAAGTGATTTAAAGATGATTTATATAGTTGGCAAGAAGATAACTATTGTGGGTCCACAACACACACCCCATTTTAGGTCCTCTGACCACGGGGACCCCCCTTTCTTTTTTTGTCTTTTCCTCCTTTTGTCATGTACGCCCCTCATAGAAACCCAGTCAGCCACCACAGATGATTGTTGAAACCCAACCATAGGAAAGGAGAACCCTTTTTTGGCCTTTTGGCCCTTTCGGCCTTTCAGAGGACTTAGGTCCTCTAAAATGCTGAAACGGATGAAAGGCCAAAGACCAGACCTTTCAGTGATTTCAAATGCCAAAAACACTAAAAGGCTGAAAGGTTCTTGGTCCTCCTTTGGCATTTTTGGCCTTTCGGGGTCTGAAACCCCAAAACCACTGACATCAGCTTGCGGGTTATAAAAGGGGTAACCTCTTTTTTTCATTTCACTTTGCATTTTTCATGTGTGTGTGCCCTCGCTTGCATTCCATCTGTTTCTCCTCGCCAACTGCCTCCTCTTTCAAGCCACCTGGTTGCCCTCCCTTTGCTCAATCATTTGAGGTAGGCTCTCTTCGCTCTTCCTCACTTGGTGCTTTTAGGTTTACTTAGGTTTAGGGTCTTTTCAGTGCCCCTAGTGCTTGTCCAGCCTAGGGCACTTCGTTTCATCACCTTTTTGGGCTTTTGTGTCTTCATGCATCGACAGGGATGTCCCTCCTTGTCGGCCCTAGGGTTTTCTAGTGTCATTAGGTCTAGGTTTAGTGTCTTGTGTTTTTGTCAGTCGTGGTGCTTGCAGCAGTTTCTCGGCATTCGAAAGGCTAAAAACTGAATCTTCACTTTTGCCAAGTGCCGTTTTGGGTGTTTCGGCCTTTCAGACATCTAAAAGGTCCAAAAGTCCAAAAATCTAAAAGTGAGACCTCCGTTCAATCCATCCAGGTTCCTCACCATGTTTGGATAATTCGGTGTTCTTGAGCAAGCCCCTACCAGTTCAGTGTCCAAAAATCTGAAATCCCTGATGGACTTGGCCCTTCCATATGTCTATTCGCACTTTCAAAATTTTTGGTCTCTGAGCTAGTTTTCGGTGTCCGAAACACTGAAAGAGCCAAAAGTGTTAAATCATGCACTTAGTTGTTTTTCTTTAGCTTTCTTTCCTAGTTTAAGCTATTTTTTGGCTTCATTCAATAAGCTACTGATATTTGTCTTTCTTATAGGAATGAATGAACCCAAGATAACATCCCCAATGAAGTATCAATATAAAGGGAATCCCCCTAGCTCAAAGGTAGGGAACAAACACAGTGAGGTAACTAACACCAATATCGAAAACGTGGATTGGAATGAATTCTTGACTCAGTGCTCCCAACGGACAAACAGATATGAGGATTGTACCTCATTAGTCCTATTCGAGCTAGTAAATGTAGCCACACACCCCATGGCTATTTCATCTTCAGAATTGATCATCACCCTAGCTCATCATTATGATTTAGATAAGAGGGTGGTAGTAAACTCTAAGGATTAGGTGGTGCTAGACATCAGGTTGAATATCATTGAGGATGTCTTTCACCTTCACAAAGGCATAGACAAATTCTATGACTTTTATATTGAAAAGGATACCAAGTGGTTTGGAAATAGGGAGAAAACCATAAACGAGATGATGAATAAGCAATACCTCAAGCAACCACTTCCCAAGAACAAACTAGACAAGATAGACCTCCAGAGAGGTTATATGAAGGATGATATCCAGGCAGCTATAACAATGATAAGCATGGTGTATAGGTTACCAGAGTCCACCCAGCTCGAGCACTGGATGATCCTATTGATAGAAAGGATCCAGGAATGGAAGGCAAGATTCAACTGGGGCACCATCATCAGTGACAATCTGGATGAGCAATTGACAACCGTAAAACATAACCCCAAGTTTTACATGAGCACTTATGTGGTGTATCTACTAGTTACACGGGCAGTTTATCCTAGTCTCACCAAGATGGGAAGTCTGAATGATCCAAATGCATGGCCCCATCTTGTATACCCGTAGCTAGTAAAAGGAGCAAACATGCCGGAGGATTCCCCGGATTACAGGATAGTCAATGATGCATTCATATTCACAATCATCCGATCTATTGAGGGTGACTTTGCTAAAAGGATGTCAGAAGAGGCTATTGCTAAGGTAAGGGCCATTAGGGCCTATTTTATCCAGTTCATGATGTTCACATATATCAGGATAGCTGGGTTAACCTTGCAACCAAAGAAGTTGCCTAGGTACCCATCTGACTGGATAATCATATTGGAGATGGCCAGGCAACTCGCAGATGCATACGAGCACATAAAACATAAGAAGAAGCACTGTTGGGACTTTCCCATCTCTTTGGGACCCTATACACTACAGGATATGAAGGTTTGCAAATCCCTTTCTTTTGAATGGGATGACTGTCCCTTACAGCTTTACAAGATAGTATGAGCCCACTTTGATCCTATAGGTACTTATAGCCATATCATCGGAAAATTCTACATACATGAGCCACATCTGGAAGATCATTGGATAAACTATATAGATGATCATGAGATTAGGATCTAAGATTACTACATAATGAACCTAGCTCTAGAAAAAGATGTGTTGAAGGTTCCTATTTCCTTGAAGGTATGGGAATGTGATTCAGAGGAGGTCTTAGAAGACATTTACACAAAAGATAAGGTGTATGACTGACCAATCATGAACACTGAGGTGGAAAAGGATTAAAATGATGAAATAGACTTCAGGGAAAGGCACATGATAAAGACCACTATATATTGGATCAAGAAGCCACACCGGATGAGTTCGATCCTGGTGAAAACATTAATGGAGCCCTCTAGGAAAATAGAGAAACAACAAGGAGATAAGTCAACAACTCGTAAATATAAGAAGGCTCCCCCTTAGAAGCCAAGAACTGTGTATGGTGATGAATGACCAGTTGAATATGGCTCTAATCCAAGGCCCAAGAAAACTAGAATGATAGGCCAGATTGACCCACCAGTGGGGTCGTCACAACCCCAATCAGGAGAAGGCCCATCTACCTCTGGCCAATCTTCCCCCAACATTGAGAAGAAAACCTATAAGAGAAAGAAGAGTTCTGAATCTCCATAGTTAGAAACTGTACAAGAAGAGCCTGAGGAAGAGGACACAGGTGAGCCCCTAGTCTGGAAGACTAGGTTGCAAAAGAGGAGAGAAAAGGAGACTAATAAGAAACATAAAGAGGATCCCAAAGAACAAGATAATCCTTTGGATGCATTAGGATCGGATGAGTTCATGCTTTCTAATTTTGAAGGACTTGAAGTATTTTTAGATCATGGCCAAGATACACACACTGGGGGACCACCTCTCATACAACCCTAGGTAGCCCTCACTCCACCACCGCTCATACAACCCCAGGTAGCCCTCACTCCACCACCAGTCCAGTTCACCAATCCTTCGGTGAATGTTTCTATTCCGCCAATAAGCTCCCATTCTACTCCAGGGCCTAAAACCCAAGACAGTGGGGTAACTCAAGCTTTAGCAATAGACAATGTAGCTGGAGGGAGTTATGTTTTCACTCCACCACCCCACATACTTACTCCACCAACTTCCCTACCAACTCTAACACCTACTCCTGCACCAACTCCGCCTCTGTCTACTACCACCATCTCCTCATCTCCCACTCCAATCATACCAACACTTGTTCGCTCAACATAAATCCCTCCAACATGTGCCACCTAGGTTTCTGGAGAAGCCATGAGTGCTAAGCACACACCACCTTTCCATACCACGCTGGAGGCCATGACCGGTCTGAAGTCAAAGGTATCAATTGATACTTTCGATGAAGAAGCCCAGGACAAAGAAGGGGATAACATGGTAACTGAACAAGGAGAGATAGAAGGAGAGAGAGAAGAAGGGAAAATGGATGTAGATGCTGAAGGGGAAGGAATGAAGGAAGGAGAGAATGAATAAGGAAAAGGGCAAGAAAAGGAATCAAAAAAAGAAACAGAGCCGAAAATACAAAGCCTCACTTCGATCCTCTAGGTTGCACCATATGAACCTGTAACTACATCCGGTAAACCTACTTGGTTTACCAAGGAAATACAACCTAGGAGAAGAACCTCCACCAGTGAATTGGATGGAGAGGACACAAGTATGACATCTGTGAGACAAGCTTTCCACCAGGCAGAAATCAATGCACCTACAAAGATCATGTCATATGTAACTCAAGACACTGGGGGTCATTGGAAAGCCCAGATAGCTATCCCTCCCCCAAGCACTTCTCAGATGACAGTTTCATCAGAAGGTTATACATTCAAGGAGGTAGATTTGTGTGAACCTACAAGATAAGGGAGCAAAACACTAGCAGCTTTAGGGCTGAAAAGGTTCATGAATAAAGATGAAGAAACCATCAAAACTTTAATAGACCAAAATGAAGCCTTAAAAGGGTTCATCCAAAAGATGTTGGGTCCCATTGACCCAAATTGTTTAGAGGCTTCACTATAGGCCATGCTTGATAAAAGGGCCACACCAGATTTTCCGGTAGGTGTGACTCCCTCTTTTATCCAGGCAAGTGCTGATTGGATAAATGACTTAGAACAATTCAAAGAGAAGGCAATCCCATCAATATTTAGGCCATACAAGACCATATTGGTTGAGGTTAATTCACTCATCGACCTGGTGGAAGATGATGGGGGTATGGATGTAGAGGTAGTTAAGTGGCAAAAAGCTCTGCAAGATTTGGAGATAATTTGAAAGCAATGCTTCCAAATTTTGGTAAAAGTCTATGAGGGCGAAGAATTGGATAAATTTGAGACTTGGATCAAACAAATGACCAAAATAATTAAGGTCTACAAGAAACACCAAGCCCTTATAGATGAAAAGTGGGAGGAGGTAATAAAATGGATCAAAGATATAGATACCTTCTTCACAGGGATCGGCCTCAACGTCTACCAAGATGAAAGCCAACAGGCTCTACGTCCCTCCAAGGAAGTGGTCTAGCAGTTTAGAGACATTATGGCCAGAGTCAATACCAAGGAGGCCTTGTAGCAACTATTCTACATGAAAGAGGAAATACACAGAATGTCACAACACGAAGAAGAGATCACGTTCTTTGCTTCTAAATTGATCATCTTCTGAAAGAAGCAAGAATGAAGGGTCACTAAGATAAAAAGAAAGGAGATCAATTTTGAGGAAGTCCAAGAGATAGTGTAGAGGCTCTGGGTAGATCACCTAGAGGTCTTCACTAGATAAGGCTCCAAGGTTCAATTACCGGGCATACTGGGCAAGATTTTCAACACTTGGCCAAAATTTTGCTAAGGAAGATTTTTCGGCCTTTTGGCCTCCCAAAGCAAGGAGTTTTTGGCTTTTCGGCCTCCTCAAGTTTTTTTGGCCTTTCGGCCCACGACAAGTCCAAACTTTTGGGACCTTTGAGTTTGAAGATTTTGAGGAGCACCTGGGAAATTTTAAAGGCATTAAAGTTTTGGTGTAGAGGTCGGGGTCTGAAAAATTGGGGGGTTTCAGCGAGGTCACTTTTTCAGACACCAGTTAGACTCCAGATCATATCCATGGGCAACTTGAGTTTGTTTTGGGAGTACTAGAGGTTTCCTATCAGTTCCCACCACCAGAAATAGTTCCAAGTGAAGAATCCAAGAAGCATCCACCAAAATCAAGAGAAAGACTCCCAGTTCACAGAAGGAATTCTCCTCCTTTCTCTCTCTTCTCTGGCAGATTTTGCCCTCTTTGCATAAGCAAATGGATTGTAAATGGGTTTAATAATCCATGCAAGTTACATAGTATTAGTTAGCAGTAGTTTACCTTCAGCAAAGTTCTAGTCTTTTTTTTATTTCTTTAGTTTAGACTCTCTGATGCCCTAACTCTGAAAATCAGAGTTGTAGATCAAAACTCTATATATTGTAATAAAAAATAATAATGTAAAGGGCCAACTTTTTAATAAAATAAAGATCTACATTGGGTACTTCATTCGTGGTGTGTGAATTACTGCTATCTATGCAAATTTATTGAATGTATGCTTGCATTATTCTTTATTTTCAAAGAGCCCTTTGTGTTATTATCTTTCAAATTTGTGCTACTTTTAGTTGGAGTTTGCTGCTGTATATCTACCTCACTGTGACGAATGCGTGGAGGAGATCATCTTTGGGCTTAATGATAAATCTATCTCATGGGTGTGCACATCTTGGTGGCTTCATGATTTGATAGATTTTGAATATCTTACACGAGTGAATATGTCTTCTCTCCAAATGCTTGCATCCATGGAGTAGTGAATTGTGACTTGGTCTGATTTATGCTTCGTGGGTTGTTCCAAATCTCTCCAAAATTTAATTCACAAGGAAGGGTTTATGGAGGTTTATGTCCTTAGGATTTCACTTTTCTCACAATTTTCTTTATTTCTCGTTACCCTTCCCTCTTTAAAATGTTGTCATTAATTCTGAAAATTACCATCTTGAAAACACAAAATTGCACTTTATTTACAACACCCATACTTGTTAAAATGGAAAATACCAAGAAAAAAGAGAACTAACAATATTTTGTAGTTTGCTATCTTGAACGTACCAGCAAAGGCCTCCTTGTGAACAATCACATTTATCTTCAAGTGAGTAACCAAGCAGGTTGTGACCCGACCCTGGAGAACCTTGGGAATAACTCAGTTATTCTTTCAAGAGAGGAAATCGAATCTTGAGATCCTAGCAAGTTGGCTTGTGTCAAAAAAATGCTCAATAGAAGTTGCACTAGAAGGAGGGCCTCAAGACTCAAGAGCTAGATAATATTGGATCTTTCTCCCTAGAGAGGTTCGAGCGTGTGCTTATATCATCTCCAAAAAGAGGTGAGTTTCTCAAACTCACTCACCACTGAAGGGCTCACAGCGACAAGGGTAAAGAAAAAGATAAATCTTCCCATCACCTTGCCGAAACTCGGGATCCTCTTGGACAACAATCACACATCGCTGCCCCAACCATTACTGTAGCCATTAATCAAAATCAGAACTTGCCAAATCAACATTTGTAGCAACCTCGTTTGATGGCCCTTTTTGCTAATGCAACAAGCTCACCATTGAACTTTGTTGGGTAGCTCCATGAGTTACCTAAAAATCCAAATAAGTTTTGTACATGATTCATATATGGCGAATCTAGGATAGTGGAAGAACATATCCGTGCCTTCAAGGAAATTTGCAACTGTAAAGAGATTGCCCACCAAGACATTGTCTGTCGTCTCTTCCCATATACCTTGGGAGAATTTGCATACAACTGGTACCTTAATTTACCATGAGGGTCTATCTCAATATGGAATGACTTTGAAACCAAATTCCTCAATCAGTTCAAATTGTATGTTGATCCTGTGGTGACACATCACCAATTCATAACCATGAGGAAGGATCCTAAGGAGCCCATTGCTATGTTTAATCATCGTTTTCACAAAATGCATCAAAATCTAGAGGCTCCTTACACTATAAAAAATGAGGCTATCATACAAGTTTACCTAAAGGCTCTAGACCCATTCACCTCAATCTTTCTAAGAAGGCTTCCCCTGGAAGATAGAGATATAATTGAAAAGGTGTATAATGAAGCCATCACTTTCACTCAGCAAATGGACCCACAAGAAGGAAGTTATGTGACTGTGCCCATCATAAGTAATCTTGTGGTCCCACACCCATTTGCAGCAAACAATCAAGCCTTGGCCAACCACTTGCCCATGCAAAATCCTATACCAATACAACCATGTACAACCGTGCCTCCATCTATTACTTATCTAGGCTACAAAGCTCATAAAATGACATTCATAGAATAGAGGGTTGTACCCCACAATGAGCCTAATGCTCTTATGGCATCCGAGTTAGACGCCGTAAAGAAGAATTTATTACAGCTCACTAGAAAAGTTACCAGAATGAAGCTAAACCCACCCCAAAATCAAGGTGGATACCAACAAGCGTCTACTGGTCCAAACACATACCCTCAGAATCCAAATAGGGGTTTTAATACATATAGCAACAACAACACACAAGAGAAACCATTTGGGTAGCAAAGGCCAAATCAACCATGGAACACTAGACCAAATAATGGCAGCACCCCAGTAGATGATGCCAATACTTACGAGGCTTCAGAAGCCAATTTTGTTAGGGCTCCAATTAAGCGTCAAGATAATAATGGATATATGAACAACTCCCAAGACCATTATACCCAGAATCCAGAGGGGGCCCCGGTGCAATTAAATGCCATGGTGTTCAATTCATATGAGTTTGGAAAGGAAGGAAGCTTAGAAGCTTATACAGGAGAAGATGAGTTCATGTTCCCTTTTCAGAGAGAAAGTGAGCCTGAATATTCTGAGGTGCACACCTTCCAAAATGATTAGCAAAACCCATATAACCTTCGGAGTAGAAAGGAACCCCTCAGCAATGACATACCTCCAAGAAAGCAACTGACTCCACCAGATCCATGAGCCAGTAATAATCCCATACCTCCAAAGGGCCCGAATGCTCTTGTACCTCCCACAACAAGTACATATTCTGGTTACCAAGGTACAGCCTGGTCAAATGACAAATACAGTGCGGTGGATGAGCTCAAGAAAACTAAGGCGAACATATCCATGTTCAAATTATTGCAAGGTTGCCCATCTCAAAAGGAAGCCCTTTTAAGATGCTTAGATTATTCAAATCCTGGCCCATCAACCAACAACACCAGGGCACCCACATCCAATGTCAAAACATTTGAGGCATTCCCAGCAGTATTCATAGATAGGACAGAGGTCTCGCCATTCCTACTCAGTCTGCGAATCTTTGGGAAGAACCTACATAATTGCCTAATCAATTAAGGAGCCTCATGCAATGTCAGGCCCCTATTAATTTTCCAGAAGTTGGGGATGGTGCCCCAAGTAATGAACCAGGTGGTCATACAATTAGACAAAACCAAGGTCAGAGTAATTGGTGTGCTCAAAGATGTACACATCCAACTAGTCGCAGATCCCTGGATACAAGAACACATTGATATACACATAGTGGACATCCCCAAGACTTATGGGATGTTGCTAAGTCAAGAATGGACTAAATGCTTAAGAGGATGGCTCTCTACAGATTTCACCCAACTCTGACTACCTTGGAGAGGTTTGAACAACCAGATTAAGATAGATGTAGAGCCAAAGCTAAAGAGGATGATCATTGAATATAATGCCCTGAATGAAGTCTTGTTCCCTCAAACCGATTTGGGCACTTATCGAATGGATGACGTTTTCATGTTTCAAATCTGAGAAGGCGAAGAGTCAGACCATAGTCCTATCCAAGGCCTCCTAGAGCTGAAGATTGGTGATGACATCTTCCAGAGTTTTGTCAATAGCACAACAGCTAGCCTGCAGTACCTAGGTGAAGACGTAGATCCCAACATCTTCTTTCTACCTGGATACTGTGGATTACATCAGGCTAGTCATTCCAAGTTTACATGCCCCAGTTCTCAAGAAGCACTGTCACAAGTGTTGGCTCAATTTGCCTGACCAAATGAGCCACCAGAAGCATAGACAATAAAAGGATATGTACTTTGGATAGAAGATGGGAACAATGTCACACTAGGTATGAACAACCTAGTCCTTGCGAATAGTCCACCTCAAGATCAAGACAGTGGGTCAAATCTGGAAGATAGAAGCCTTGCCCTGAACATGCTTAGTGACTGGAGTACCTTAGATGATGGAGCATGTCCCCCTTACAAGGGAATACTAGAAGATAAAGACAATGAAGTCCTCAAACTTGGGCATACTCAAAATATAGGAGAATCAACTTCTTCTGATAGCGATGGAGAGAGGGGCCAAAAACCAAGGACCAATGATTTTTCTAAGAAAAGTTCAACCAGACCCAGCCCTACTAAACCACCTCAGATATAGAAACTGTGCTTTGATGGTTCCAAATGTAAACAAGGAGCAGGTGCGGGAATCGAATTGATAAATCCAAGGGGTAAGTCTTTCTATGCTGCTTATAGATTACAGTTTCTTTGTACTAATAATGTCACAAAATACGAAGCGCTAGTTCGCAGACTCCTCCTAGCTCACGAGAAAGGAATCAAGATCTTGATGGTGGAAGGAGACTCATAATTGGTTGTCAAGCAGATCCATAGTCAGTATACTTGCAATGATAAGAGACTCTCAACCTACAGAAATAGGGCGTGGGATCTGATCGACGACTTCAACACTTTCAACATCAAAACTATCCCAAGAAGAAAGAATGTCATCGCTAATGCATTGGCTATCTGAGCCAGTTCATTACACCCAATGGAGAAATCCAAACTAAAGAAATTATCGGTTGAACTTGTCGTAGCCCTAGCCATTCCGTACAATGTCACTAACTTTCAAGTCTTCCAAGATGATCAACATATCTTAGAGTTTATCATTTGTGCTGGCGTGTTCGAAAAGCAGATCATCGATGAGGAGAAGAATGGGGAGGAAAAAGTTGAACCTGAAGAACCTGATGATTATAGTGTCATAAACCTAAAAACTAGTGCCATACCCAAGGGAATGTTAGAACTAGAGAGGATTTTTGATAGTGATAAGACTTCCATACGAAGGCATCCCGATGTAACACCTCATGGTAAAGAATGTGACACCTACAACCTGAGCACAGAAGAGGAACCGAGGGAAGTCCACATCGGAAAGGTGGGGGCCAAAGAAGAAAAGGAGAAAATGGTCCAGGTTCTCGCTGAATATCGAGATGTCATAGCATGGAGTTATGAAGAATTAAAGACATATGACACCTCAGTCATAGTGCACAACATCCCTTTGAAGCCAGATTCTAAGCCTTTTAGACAATTACAAAGACCTTTGAATCCCACTATGGATCCCTTAATCCAGAAGGAAGTCTAAAAGCTGCTCGACGCCAGGATCATCTTCCTAATTTGACATTCTACATGGGTTGCAAACCTAGTACCTGTAAGGAAGAAGACTAGAGAAATCAGGGTGTCTGTAGACTTCCAGAACCTCAACAAGTCCTCTCAAAAGGATAATTATCTGCTCCCATCTCTAGACAAAGTGCTGTAGAAGGTTAATGGATCTCAAATGATGTCATTCCTAGATGGTTACTCTGGGTACAATCAGGTGATGGTACAGGAAGAGGATAGGATAAAAATGACATTCACCACTAAATGGGGGAGTTTCGCCTATTGATGGATGCCTTTCGGGCTGATTAATGCTGGGGCCACCTTCCAGAGAGCAATGGACATAGCATTCAAAGGATTGGTTGGAAGGTGCATTATCATCTACATGGATGATCTCAGATTCTACTCAAAACTAAGAGCTGACCACATAAGCGACCTCAGAAAATGCCTCTACAGGTGCAGAGAATTTGGGATCTCCCTCAACCCCAAGAAATGTGTGTTCGGGGTAACTGAAGGAAAGCTCTTGGGGCATATCATTTCCAAAAAGGGGATATCCATTGACCCCGAAAGGGTGGAGGCGATCCTAAAATTGACACCACCTCATAGCCACAAGGAACTAAAATATTTCTTTGGAAAGATAAACTTCATGAGAAAATTCATCAGTGGCTTCATAGAAATAGTGAAACCATTGAATGACATGCTCAAGAAAGACACAAGGATTGAATGGGCCCTCCTAGCCAAGAAGTCTTTCAAAGAGATTAAGACTGCCATTGCCACAGCACTAGTCCTAGCCAGTCCTGACTACACCATCCCTTTCAAGGTCTACTCTTTCACGTCGGAACACTCATGCATAGGCATTCTCACATAGAAGAAGAATAGTGAAGATGAAAGACCCATCACCTTTATGAATTTCCCTTTCAAAGATGCTGAGCTCAGATACCGAAACCTGGATAAACAATCATTTGCTCTCATCAAGGTAGTGAAGAAGTTCAAGCATTACATTTTAAGGAGTAGAGTCATTGGGATAGTTCCAGATGTGGCAGTTAAATCCCTCCTAATGTAGAATGAACTAGGAGAGAGGAGAGGAAAATGGATGGCAATTCTCTAAGAGTTTGACCTAGAAATCTAGCCGATGAAGTTGGTAAGGGGCCAGGGCCTAATGAAGCTAATATCTGAGTGTGAAGAAGGTCTGGTCTGCCAAACATACATCGACCAAGGTGTGATCATGGATGTATGGTACCAAGACATAGTGTATTATCTATTGCATAATCATTGCCTTGAAGAAATGAACAACTCCCAAAGAAGAGCTTTAAAGATCAAAAGCAGCTCTTACATGCTAAAGAATGGACAACTCTACAAACACAATTACAAGGGTTTGTACTTAAGATGTTTGGATAGAACGGAGGAAAAACAAATACTGGTGGAATTTCAAGACAAATACGAAATGGGACATGGGTCGGCGGACGCCACAGCTCACCAAATCCTAAGGGCAGGGTATTTTTGGCCTACGCTATTTAAAGATACTGGCGAGCACATTAGATCTTGCCACACTTGCCAAACTAGCGCGACTTGAGAGAGAAATCCAGTAATGCCCTTACAACCAGTCTATGAGGTACGCCCATTTTCCCAATGGGGCTTGGATTTCATTGGAGTGATTAACCCCCCTTCATCCATAGGAAATAAGTTTATTTTGATAGCTACCGACTATTACACGCACTAGATGGAGGCGCAAGTATTAAAGAATTGTACCACTGAGGTCGTGACCAAATTCATGGAGGAGCACATCATAACTAGGTTTGGGATACCATTCTATCTGGTATGTGACAATGCCCCCTCTTTCTCTTCAACCTCTCTCACACAATGGGCCTTTGAAAACCAGGTAATCCTCAAATTCTCTTTGAATTATTATCCACAAGGCAATGTCATAATAGAGTCTACAAACAAAAATATGACAATAGTGATCAAACACTTCCTAGATGACAACCCCAGGGACTGGCACACACAACTAAAATATGCTTTATGGACTGATTGCGTGAGGGTCAAGAATGCCCTAGGGACGTCTCCATATCAACTAGTCTATGGCTTGCAACCGGTCTTTCCTATGAACCTAAAAATCCCAATTCTAAGATTCATGGACCAATACGTAGGGGAGGAAGATTGGGTACAAGTCAGACTCATGAACCTCCTAGGACTAGAGGAAAAATGAACTTTGGCCCTGAAACATACATCAAAGCATTAGGCCGTAGTCAAAAGGTGGTTCGAAAAGAGAGCTACCATCAAATCCTTCAGGATCTCTGACCTTGTCCTCATGTGGGATAAGGCAAAAGAAAAGCTAGGCAGCCACACCAAGTTCCAAAGGCTGTGGATAGGCCCTTACCAAATATCAGAGATCCTAGGGGAGAGCACTTTTAGGATCAACACATTGGACAGAGAGTTGACCCCATTGCCAGTCAATGGGCAATTCCTCAAACATTACTATGGATCCTAAGTAGGACTATTTTTCGTCCCTTGTACCATAGTCACTTTTGTATTTTTTCCTTTTTTCTTTGTTTTCCTCGCCGTCAGTCCTTTTTCCACTCATTTTGTTCTTTTCTTTGGTCGGGGCTTGTTTTTTTTGCTTTGGGTCAGTGTGTTTTGGATCCAGTCCAAGTTGTTCCACAAGAGGAGTAGAGTTATTTCTTAGTCAAATTTCTCCAAGGATACATGCAACATAAGAGAACCTTCCCAAAAGACAAAGTAGTGATGATTATCATTGACAGACAAGAAGGAGTTTGAAGTTTGGTCATCCTGATCACAAGACACATCAAGGTACAACACCAGAAGGCATTGGTTTCTAAGGCATTTGTCAGTTGTAGCCAACCTGAGTGCATAGGTTTGGGTACCCACCAATCCAAGAACCCAAGTCTGAACTGAATGCAAAGGTAATAACAAAAGAGAGAAGAGCCAAAAGGGAAAGCAAAAGAAACACTCAAAATAAAAGTGCCCCAAAGAGATCATGAGTGAAAAGCCTGGGCCACACCGCCTAATCGTTGCTCAGACCAGAGAAAAGAAGAAGGAAAGAGGCTACAGACCCAAATGCGTGGAACACACTAATGTCCAAGGCTCGATACATCCCCAAGAAAATAGAAGGAACAAAATGATTTCCCAAAAGACGGAGCTCTCACAAAAAAAAAGAAAAAGAAAGTCATAGCCTAGCAGACAGGACAGACTTGGGTGATTATGAAAACCTCTACCGAGGCTATGGACGCCTGGCTGGCAATAGAGCAAGGTTATACTTGGTACTTGAGGGAAAATTTGTCGGGGCTATGGATGCCTGACTGATAGCAAAGCTCTTTCTGGGACACCCTGATTTATTTGGCAAAGGTTGGGGATAACTGGAAAGCACCTTGGTTGTCACTACCAAAGGTCAAAGAATGAAATCACATAGGGAAACTAACAGAAGAGCCCCAGATTGGAGAAAATTGAAGAATCATCGACTCCACTACCTCTTGGTTCTATTCTACTACAAAGCTACTTTCTGGAAGAGTGTTGATGATAAAGAAATGCCTCGGTCGTTCCTCCTTTTATCAAGGCTATTTGTTGTGGGTCCAAAACACACACTCCATTTTAGGTCCTCTGACCATGAGGACCCCCCTTTCTTTTTTTGTCTTTTCCTCCTTTCGTCATGTCTACCCCTTGTAGAAACCCAGTCAACCACCACAGATGAATGTTGAAACCCAACCATAGGAAAGGAGAACCCTTTTTTGGCCTTTCATCCTTTCAGAGGACTTAGGTCCTCTGAAATGCCGAAATGACCAAAAGGCTGAAGACCAGACCTTTCGTTGATTTCAGATGCTGAAAACACTGAAAGGCTAAAAGGTTCTTGGTCCTCCTTCGACATTTTTAGCATTTCAGGGTCTGAAACCCCAAATTGCTGACGTCAGCCCATGGGTTATAAAAGGGGTAACCTCCTTTTTTCATTTCACTTTGCATTTTTCATGTGTGTGTGCCCTTGCTTGCGTTCCATCTATTTCTCCTTGCCAACCACCTCCTCTTCTAAGCTGCCTAGTTGCCCTCCCTTTGCTTGATCATTCAAGGTAGGCTCTCTTTGCTCTTCCTCGCTTGGTGCTTTTGGGTTTACTTAGGTTTAGGGTCTTTTAAGTGCCCCTAGTGCCTGTATAGCCTAGGGCACTTTGTTTTGTTGCCTTTTTGACCTTTTCTGTCTTTGTGCATTGAGAGGGATGTCCCTCCTTATCAGCCCTAGGGTTTTCTGGTGTAATTAGGTCTAGGTTTAGTGTCTTGTGTTTTTGTCAGTCGCGGTGCTTGCCGCAGTTTCTCAGCCTCTAAAAGGCCAAAAACTGGATCTTCACTTTTTCCAAGTGCCATTTTGGACGTTTCAGCCTTTCAGACATTTGAAAGGTCTGAAAGTCTGAAAAGCCGAAAGTGAGACCTCTGATCAGTCCATCCAGGTTCCTCACCATGTTCAGACGATTTAGCATTCTTGAGAAAACCCTACCAGTTCGGTGTCTAAAACTCTGAAATCCCCAATGGACTTGGCCCTTCCATATGTCTGTTTGCACTTTCAGACTTTTTGGTCTCTGAGCTAGTTTTCGGTGTCCAAAACATCGAAAGAGAAGAAAGTGCAAAAACATGCACTTAGTTGTTTTTCTTTAGCTTTATTTTTTTGCTTTCCTAGTTTAAGCTATTTTTTGGCTTCGTTCAATAAGCTACTAATATTTGTCTTTCTTGCAGGAATGACTGAACCCAAGATAACATCCCTAATGAAATATCAATATAAGGGGGAAATATCAATATAAGGGGAATCCCCCTAGCTCAAAGGTAGGGAACAAACACAATAAGGTAACTGACACCAATATTGGGAATGTGGATTGGAATGAATTCCTAACTTAGTGCTCCCAATTGGAAAACAGATCTGAGGACTGTACCTCATTATTCCTATCCGGGCTAGTAAATGCAACCGCACACCCCGTGCTGTTTCATCTTCAGAATTGATCATCACCCTAGCTCATCATTACAATTTAGATAAGAGGGTGGTAGTAAACTCTGAGGATTAGGTGGTGCTAGACATCAGGCCGGATATCATTGAGGACGTCTTTCACCTTCACAAAGGCATAGACAAATTATATGAATTTTATATTGAAAAGGGGACCAAGTGGTTTGGCAACAAGGAGAAAACCGTAAATGAGATGATGAATAAGGAATACCTCAAGCAACCACTTCCCAAGAACAAACTAGACAAGATAGACCTCTGGAGAGGTTATATGAAGGATGATATCTAGGTAGCTATAACAATGATAAGCAGGGTGTATGGGTTACCACAGTCCACCCAAATTGAGCACTGGATGATCCTATCGATTAAAAGGATCTGGGAACAGAATGCAAGATTTGACTTGGGCACCATCATCAGTGACAATCTAGATGAGCAATTGACAGCCGTAAAACATAACCCCAAGTTTTACATGAGCACTTACGTGGTGTTTCTACTAGCTGCATGGGTAGATTATCCTGGTCTCACCAAGAGGGGAAGTTTGAATGATCCAAATGCATGGCCCCATCTTGTATACCCGCAGTTGGTAAAAGGAGCAAACATGCCATAGGATTCCTTATATTACAGGATATTCAATGATGCATTCATATTCGCAGTCATCTAATCTATTGAGGGTGACTTTGCTAAAAGGATGTCAAAAGAGGCTGTTGCTAAGGTAAGGGCCATTGGGGCCTATTTTATCTAGTTCAGGATGTTCACATATATCATGATATCCGGGTCAACCTTGCAACCAAAGAAGTTGTGCGGGTACCCATCCGACTAGATTATCATATTGGAGTTGGTCAGGCAGCTCATGGATGCATACGAGCACACAAAACATAAGAAGAAGCACTGTTGGGACTTTCCCATCTCTTTGGGACGCTATACACTACAAGATATGAAGGTTTGCAAATCCCTTGCTTTTGAATGGTATGACTGTCCCTTACAAATTTACAAGATAGTATAAGCCCGCTTTGATCCTATAGGTACTTATAGCCATATCATCGGCAAATTCTACATACATGAGCCACATCTGGAAGATCATTGGATAAAATATATAGATTATCATGAGGTCAGCATCTAAGATTACTGCAGAATGAACCTAGCTCTGGCAAAAGAGGTGTTGAAGGTTCCTATTTCCTCGAAGGTATGGGAATGTGATTCAAACGAGGTCTTAGAAGACATTTACACAAAAGATAGGGTGTATGACCGTCCAATCATGAATACCGAGGTGGACAAGGATGAAAATGATGACATAGACTTCAGGGCAAGGCATGTGATAAAGACCACTATATCTTGGATCAAGAAGCCACACCAGATGAGTCTAATCCCAGTGGAAAAATTAATGGAGCCCTCTAGGAAAGTAGAGAAATAATGAGGAGAGAAGTCAACAACTCCTAAATATAAGAAGGCTTCCCCTCAGAAGCCAAGAACGATGTATGGTCATGAACGACCAGTTGAATATGGATCTAATCCAAGGCCCAAGAAAAATAGAATGACAGGCCAGATTGACCCACCAGCGGGGTCCTCACAACCCCAATCAGGAGAAGGCCCATCTACCTCTGGCCAATCTTCCCCCACCATTGAGAAGAAAACCTATAAGAGAAAGAAGAGTTCTGAATCTCTATAGTTAGAAACTATACAAGAAGAGCTTGAGGAAGAGGATGCAAGTGAGCCCCTAGTCCAAAAGACCAGGTTACAAAAGAGGAGAGAAAAGGAGACCACTAAGAAACATAAAGAGGATCCCAAAGAACAGGATAATCCTTTGGATGCATTAGGATTGGATGAGTTCATGCTTTCTGATTTTGAAGGACTTGAAGGATTTTTGGATCATGGCCAAGATACAGACACTGGGGGACCACCGCTCATACAACCCCAGGTAGCCCTCACTCCATCGCTTAAAAAACCCCAAGTAGCCCTCACTCCACCACCGCTCATACAACCCCAGGTATCCCTCACTCCACCACCGGCCTACTCCCATTCTACTCCAGGGCCTAAAACCTAAGATAGTGGGGTAACTCAAGGTTTAGCAATAGATAGTGTAGCTTGAGGGAGTTATGTTTTCACTCCACCACCCCACATACTTACTCCACCAACTTCCCTACAAAATCCAACACCTACTCCTGCACCAACTCTGCCTCCGTCTACTACCACCATCTCCTCATCTCCCACTCCAACCATACCAACACTTGTTCCCTCAACATCAATCCCTCCAACATGTGCCACCCAGGTTTTTGGAGAAGCCGTGAGTGCTAAGCACACACCACCTTTCCATACCACGCTAAAGGCCATGACCGGTCTAAAGTCAAAGGTATCAATTGATACTTCCGATGAAGAAGCCCAGGACAAAGAAGGGGATAACATGGTAACTGAACAAGGAGAGATAGAAGGAGAGAGAGAAGAAGGGGAAATGGATGTAGATGCTGAAGGGGAAGGAATGAAGGAAGGAGGAAATTAACAAGGAAAAGGGCAAGAAAAGGAATCAGAAAAAGAAAAAGAGCCAGAAATACAAAGCCTCACTTCGATCGTCCAGGTTGCACCATATGAACCTGTAACTACATCTGGTAAACCTACTTGGTTTACCAAGGAAATACAACCTAGGAGAAGAACCTAAACCAGTGAATTGGATGGAGAGGACACAAGTATGATATCTGTGAGACAAGCTTTCCACCAGGCAGAAATCAATGCACCTACAAAGATCATGTCATATGGAACTCAAGACACTGGGGGTCATTGGAGAGCCTAGATAGCTATCCCTCCCCTGAGCACTTCTTAGACGATAGTTTCATTAGAAAGTTATACATTCAAGGAGGTAGATTTGGGCAAACCCACAAGAGAAGGGAGCAAAACATTAGCAACTTTAGGGCTAAAGCATGCTCTGGGGTTCCTGAATAAAGATGAAGAAACCATCAAAACTTTAACGGTCCAAAATGAAGCCTTAAAAGGGTTCATCCAAAAGATGTTGGGTCCCATTAACTCAAATTGTTCAGAGGCTTCACTACAGGCCATGCTTGATAAAAGGGCCACACCAGATTTGCCGGCAGGTATGACTCCCTCTTTTATCCAGGCAAGCACTGATTGGATAAATGACTTCGAACAATTTGAAGAGAAGGCAATCCCATCAATATTTAGGCCATATAGGACCATATTGGTTGAGGTTAATTCACTCATCGACCTGGTGCAAGATGACAGGGGTATGGATGTAGAGGTAGTTAAGTGGCAATCAGCTCTCCAAGATTTGGAGATAATTCGAAAGCAATGCTTCCAAATTTTGGTAAAAGTCTATGAGGGTGAAGAATTGGATAAATATGAGACTTGGATCAAACAAATGACCAAAATAATTAAGGTCTACAAGAAACACTAGGCCCTTATAGATGAAAAGTGGGAGGAGGTAATAAAATAGATCAAAGATATAGATACCTTCTTCATAGGGATCAGCCTCAACGTCTACCGAGATGAAATCCGATAGGCTCTACGTCCCTCCAAGGAAGTGGTCCAGCAGTTCAGAGACATTCAAGCTGGAGTCAATACCAAGGAGGCCTTGCAACAACTGTTCTACATGAAATACGAAATACACAGAATGTCACAACACGAAGAAGAGATCACGTTCTTTGCTTCTGAATTGATTATCTTCAGAAAGAAGCAAGAATGAAGGGTGACTAAGATAAAAAGAAAGGAGATCAGTTTTGAGGAAGTCTAGGAGATAGTGCAGAGGCTCCATGTAGCTCACCCAGAGGTCTTCACTGGATAAGGCTCCTGTTGGTTGTATTCTAGGTTTTGGTTTCTTTCCCTCAGTTTTGTGGTTTTCCCTCTCCAAGTTTTTATGTTTTCAAGCCTAAACCTATGAAAATATTCAAAAGTCTTGAAACCATAGCTCTTTTTCAGTGTTCAAATTTAAAGAAAAAACCTAAGGCATTGTTCACTTATGTTTCTCAGTTACCTTTTTGCCTCACTTAAGTCATGAGTTCTTTTCTAATCGCTTAGTCGCATAACTGAAGACAACATATTCCTTTTTATCCCTGACTTTGTGATTAGCTTTTGTTGCGTTGTCTCATGCAACATAAGAATATTCCCTTTTCTTTCCTAGGCTTCATGATTTACTTTGTGTCGCGTAATCACAGAATCATTGAAACAAAATAGTAATATATTAAGGGGCCCACATATGAGTTAGGAGGTCACAAGAACTTTTCTGCAGTTAAGGAAATATTACAAGACACTGCGATTCCCTTTTGTTGCATAATCGCTAAATAAGTCTGAAGTAAAGTGTGACACAAAATCTTTAGTCGCGCAGTCTCTAAAAAAGATGCCAGTTAAGTTGAAGCCCATGAGACTACGCGACTAACCTTTAACAGTTTGGGATAAAGCATAGTCAGGTTGTCGCCAGATAACTCAGCTTTCAAATCAAAAGAAGACATGTGTCAGGAGGTAAATGGACTCCAGCGTAATCACCTAAAGGTATAAGTTTATTCAGCGACTATGAGACTAATTAGGGGTTTTTATTAGTCATAAGGTCTCTGAATATTTTAAGGATGTGAGAAGTTACTTGGTGATTAAGCGACAGCCATCAGATGAAATCATTGAAAAATCTTATGGTAGTCGCCAAGTCTAAGAATAAAAGAGCCTAAGGAGGAAAGTCCACACGACTCAATGGCTAAGGGTTGTCGCCGGGTCATCAGATGAATTTAAGGGAAGGATACCTTTGTTGTGATGTCTCAGAAAGTTTTAGGCATTTAGCATCTGCGTTCAACGATCAGCCGACTAAGGGCAGTCATGCAGTCTGGCAGAAGAAAGATAACATTTGGCGACTAAGAAATAACTGCGGAGGTTAACACTAACAGTTAGTCGCCTAGTCTCATAAAAGAATGTGGGTTAGTGATAACCATTCACGACTTTGATTTTCTTGTGTCCCGTGATCGCCAAATGTTGACTCTAGTTAGTAAAGGTAAGGAAGTTGTATAGTCACCATGTCTCCAGATAAATCACGGGTTAAGGATTATGGTCAGCGACAGAGAAAATAAGTGCAATCACCTTGTTGCTTAATGCTGAATTCTGAAAAAGGGTGGCATTATTAAATATGTCAGTATGAATCATTCGGCGGCCAATCAGATTTTCAGATTTTGATTACTGTGTAGAAAAAAGGTTGCTAAGATGTATGACAGAGGGCCAATCCCAGGGTGACATGTCAGCTCATTTGAATTTTATAAGGTTTTTCCGAGGACTCAGTTTTATAAATTTGATTTTTCTGTCACACTCAGGAAACTACGGCTAGGTTTTCAATTATGTTCATAGTATGTGGAATTAAAGAAATAATTGATGTTCTTAGAATCATGAGCTATGTAATTTGAATGGTTACTATAAGGAGTTGATGGCTTATTCATTTGCATTCACCTTGCTTTCAGAGTTTCTAAACTTAAAGAGTTCAGTTGCCAAACATAGTAAAATTCAAAGATTTACAAAGTTTTCTGTGGTTTAAGAGTTCATTGTTTCCAGAGAATTGTGCACAAGGCAGTCAGTGGACCTCAGTGATAGATTTGTTTCAATACCAGTAAAGAAGAGGATATTCAAGCACTAAAAACATGAGCAGAGCGGTGAGTGTAGCCTTGACCAGCAGTGAAAGTGAGAGGATGGAAGATGAGGCCAAGGGAAAAGTTAATTATTCAGATGAATTCCTCCGTCTCCTTCCTGGTTCAACTCAAAATAAAAAGATTAATGCAAATGTGCTCATTGATGACTATCGAGATGTTTGAGATGCTGTTACTATAGGAACAATAGGTTTTTCTCTTTTTAATTATTTTTATAAGAATTCTGACAAGGCCATCCCAGTATCAAACCCTTGGACCTGTGGTTTAGCTAGGTTGATTGTTCCTGATGTCTTCGTGGATGTAGACTTGTTCTTAGACCTAGCCAATCATTATGATGTTTTGTCCAAGACCATCAGGAGGGATGATGGCACTGCCTTATTAATATTGAACATAAATTCATTCATGCAAGCCTTCAGCTTATACAACACCATGTCTACCAGAATTGACATAACGAAGCAGCAACATAGATATACTCTGAAGCCTGGGATTGCTAGGAGCCAGTTGCTGAAACATATGCTAAAAGAAGTGAGAAAGTATTTAGATCTTATGTCTGGGACCAACCCATATTATTATAAGGATCTACACTTCTATATCAAGTATGTTGCCTATGCCTTGTGCAGAGTGCTGGGGATAGATGGTGACGCAGAGAAGATTGATGCAGGGATTTTGATGATGGTGTTGGACCTACAAGAGGTCCACTCTAATACTAGTTATGATTATATTCAACACATCATAGATGAAATGCATGAGGGTTTCATTGCAACATAGAAGAGAATGAAAAACCCAAAGGAGAAGGAGCCCAAGTTTTTACATTACTTCATTCTTATGCATCTCCTTTTGCATTTTAATTTTGTTATCATGGATGTTAATAATCTAGTCCCTCAGAGATTCTACCAAGCAGGACCAAATCCTATCCAATTTTGGGTGAGGGTTTGGAATTACACTTCTAGGGATTGTGATTATTGTGCTTTTTAGAATTGGATTGTGTATCCAATAGTACAGAGTTTGGGGACCAGCAGAACAAGAATCCCACTAAAATTTATACAACTTCTTAGGCTGTGTGAATATACAGATGGCTGGGGTGGAAAGCATAATTGGGGTGACTTATTTTTGGAAGAGAATTACACTGTCATTAGGGTATATGGGTGTATTCATCCACCTCATCTATTACCATATTATGTACCAGCAAGAGTGGCAGCAATGAAATTTATATGGCAGCTATTGTTGAAAGACAATGAGCATTTTGCGCCACATAAGAAGGGGACTTTGACCCCTAGGCAGTTTAAGATTTTTAACTTCACAATTGGCAAGGGTGCTATTGATGCAGTGGGTCAATGGTTGGAAGGATACATAATGGGGGCAGCTCCTTATAGATACATTGACCCAGAAGGTTTTATGGCAGGGGTAAGAAGATTGTATACTCCTACAATCCCCAATACTAATGTCCATTGTGAATACATAGAGGAAGATGCAATAAGGAATATCTTAGATGAAGATGATATTCATACAAGAAGACTGAGGATTCAAGAGCTGTTAAAACTTGAGAGGAAAATAAAGAGAAATGGGTTGGCTTTTGGGGGGTTTTTACCCTGATCTCAAATATTTTGACAGGATTAAAGCCATGATAGACAACTATTATGTGCTTATAGAACAACTTGATACAGTTCTTGACAAGAAAGGTGCTCAGACACCTGATCATTCAGAGTTTGAATACAATAGTAGTAGTGATAGTGATTATGCACGTCCTACTAGGTATGCTCCACCACAGTAAGATATTGCTGAAATACCACAGTTGCAGGGAGCAGAGGGCCACATTGTAGATTTGACAATGGTCACCCAACCAGATGATATAGAAGAACCTACTGCAAAGAGGCAGAAACTAGAGATAGGTCAGCCTTCAACTGAAGGGAAAAATAAGAAGAAAGATAAGGC
>MU225922.1:464134-508369 GCA_018584345.1 Thuja plicata
TTTTGACTCTATAACCCAAAGGATAAGCACTGATCTAGACCTGGGTCTGATAATCTATCATCATCTAAGTTTTCAAAACATTCAAAATTATTCTAAACATACTTGTCACTAAAATATATGAGCTGAAATCATCAAGGACTTATGTTAGTAGGACAGTGTCCACTTTGTTGATTCTTTAGAGAGTGAATCATTAGGTTAGCCCTCCTAAGAACAAAAGGAAAAAGGATGCAAATCCTTGACTCATTGGTGTATTTTCTCAAAACCATAGCCTGGCTTATAGTACTCTGTTTTAAGTTAGTCATTGCAATCTCTAAATTGTTCTATGAGTTGTTACAGTGAGGTTTTTGGTTCATACCTAGTGAATGAAACAATTCACCAAATATATAGACTGAGATATCAGTAATCTTTAAAAGGTATAACCTGCCTAAGTATGTGGAGCTAAAAAACGAAGAAGGATATTATCCAATCCTTATAAATTAGCCTTTCTCTTTCCTAAAAGAGGTTGCATTCAAGTATACTAGGTATACCATCATCATTAGGTAAGTGTTGCATGAAAAAGAGCTAACAGCTCCAAGGTTCAATTACCGGGCAGACGGGGCAAGATTTTCAACACTTGGCCAAAATTCTACCAAGGAAGAGTTTTCAACCTTTCAGCCTCTGAAATTTTGGTTTTTTGGCCTCCCAAAGCAAGGAGTTTTCAACCTTTCAGCCTTCGAAGATTTTGTCCTTTCGGCCTCGTCAAGTTTTTTCGGCCATTCGGCCCACGACAAGTCTGAAATTTTGGGACCTCCGAGTTTGAAGATTTTTAGGAGCACTTGGGAAATTTTAAAGGCATTAAAGTTTCGGGTAGAGGTCGGGGTCCAAAAAACTTGGGGGTTTCAGCGAGGTCACTTTTTCAGACACCAGTTAAACTCCAGATCATATCCATGGGCAACTTGAGTTTGTTTTTAGAGGACTAAAGGTTTCCTATCAGTTCCCACCGCCAGAAATAGGTCTAGGTGAAGAATCCAAGAAGCATCCACCAAAATAAAGAGAAAGACTCCCAGTTCATAGAAGGAATTCTCCTCCTTTCTCTCTCTTCTCTGGCAGATTTTGCCCTCTTTGCATAAGCAAATGGATTGTAAATGGGTTTAAGAATCCATGCAAGTTACATAGTATCAGTTAGCAGTAGTTTACCTTCAGTAAATTTCTAGTCTTAGTTTTATTTCTTTAGTTTAGACTCTCTGATGCCCTAACTCTGAAAATCAGAGTTGTAGATCAAAACGCTATATATTGTAATAAAAAAAAATGTAAAGGGCCGACTTTTTAATATAATAAAGATCTACATTGGGTTCTTCATTCGTGGTGTGTGAATTAATGTTATCTATGTGAATTTATTGAATGTATGCTTGCATTATTCTTTATTTTCAGAAAGCCCTTTGTGTTATTGTGTTTCAAATTCATGCTACTTTTAGTTGGAGTTTGCTACTGTATATCTTCCTTGCTATGACAAATGCGTGGAGGAGATCATCTTTGGGCTTAATGATAAATCCATCTCGTGGGTGCGCACATCTTGGTGGCTTCGTGATTTGATAGATTTTGAATATCTTACACGAGTGAATACGTCTTCTCTCCAAATGCTTGCATCCGTGGAGTAGTGAATTGTGACTTGGTCTGATTTATGCTTTGTGGGTTGTTCCAACTCTCTCCAACATTTAATTTGTAAGGAAGGGTTTACGACGGTTTATGTCCTTAGGATTTCACTTTTCTCACAATTTGCTTTATTTCTTGTTTCCCTTCCCTCTTTAAAATGCTGTCATTAATTCTAAAAATTACCATCTTGAAAATACAAAATTGCACTTTATTTACAACACCCATACTTGTTAAAATAGAAAATACAAAAAAAAAAGAGAGAAATAACAATATTTTATAGTTTTCTATCTTGAACATACCGACAAAGGCCTCCTCATGAACAATCACATTTATCTTCAACTGAGTAACCAAGCAGGTTGTGACTCAACCCCAAAGAACCTTGGGAATAACTTAGTTATTCTTTCAAGAGAGGAAATTGAATTTCAAGATCCTAGCAAGTGGGCTTGTGTCAAAACAACGCTCAACAATAACTATGAGATAAATTAGGAGTTAAAGCCGTAAATCAATTTGGCTGGATTGTTTTTACTCCAAGATTCAAGAACCAAGAACCAAAAATTAAGGAATATCATGTCTATATAAGAGACAAGCATAATTCATTTCTGGTAGAAATCAGATACACGAGGGAGTGAATTGAGAGAAGATGCTGAAGAGAAACTGATGAAGGATAAACTTTGTGCAGTCTTGATCAATCAAGCTAAGGGAGAGCTAAAGAATTCTGTAGACACTGACACATAGTGAAGCACAACATCACAGAGCAGAAAGAGGGAAGTACGAAGAAAGTGAATTGATACATTGATCTGAAAGGTATTGTACGTAAATAGATCTGAATATCTGTAATTCAAGTTGCATTAGAAATAGGTCATTGTGTTTTAGTTTAACCATTGAAGCATGAAGTCTCTTAATAGAGAAGGACTTAACAGTATTTTATAATTGAGGTATATCCTAACAGATTACCAAAAAGGTTGACTCATGATAGTAGCATCGGTCTTACCTAAAGCCTATTTACAATCTAAGAAGGAGGTTGATTCAAGGATGGTAGTAAGATTAGCATAAAGCCTATTGACAGTGTAGAGGCTGATTCAAGGATGGTAGCATAGATGCCAGATACTTACTAAAAATATATGTATAAAAATCCTCTAACAAGGTCATACTTAATAGTGTGTTTGTAACCTTTAACAGGGCTCACTTCAGAAGAGTGAAAATTTGGGGTATCGGTCCCAGTGGTTTTTCCCTTAACAGGGTTTCCACATTAAAATCCTTATGTTATGTGTGTATGATTTATTACTTTATTGTTTTACATTTCACATATGTATTTCTGGATTGATTGGTATACTCTGCATATTTACTGAGCATCGGTAAATGAGTTTTACTGCTTATCGGTAATCAAGGAGAATAAGGATAGACAAGGTAAACCGACAGACAGTAAATTGTTTTAAGTATTTCAAGACATACATCTTGTAAGGACTTAATAATCTGAGGTGTAATAATTGGTGGATTAAAGTTTAAAGGATAAATATTTGAGGCCACTGATTCACCCCCCCCTCAGTTATTACTAACACTAATCTATATGATTGCAATGCATGAAAGGAAATTAATCTAAATGAAAACAATGCATGATTATTCTATGAAAAGAAATACAAATTCAAGTTTAATCTATGAAAATAAACATGAATCTAATCTACATGAATAGCCAAGCATGCAAGAAGAAGAAGACAAGAAGAGAGAAGTTGCAATATCCAAGCTCAAGTGCTCAAATCCTCCTCCAAAATTGCTCTCCAAACCTGCAGCATAACAATACTTAAAAATTCTATATGTTGAATGAGGAGGAGAGATTTCATTATATAAGAAAGTGAACAGTTGAGATTAAGAGGCAAAAATAATTGATCAATGGTTGAGATTAAGAGGCAAAAACCCACCACTTAGGAAGATGTGATGAAAAATGAATTTTATTTAATTTATTGCCTTTTTCAACAAATAAAGTGCTTTAAGTGGGGATTTTTATTTATTTAATTAAAAGAGGGGTTTTATTTCAATTAAATAAATTAGAAGAATTTTATTTAATTAAATGGGAGGAATTTAATTTAATTAAATAAGATGAATTTAATTAAAAGGGAGATTGAATCTTTTAATTAAATGAGATGAATTTTATTTAATTAAAAAGAAAATTAAATCTTTTAATCACATAAAAATGATCAAACCTTAGGAAATATTGAAATAATTGAATAATTGAATTAATTACAATTTGATCAAGGAAATTGATTTGAATTGAAAATGTTGCAAAGCATTGATTCATGAAATTTGATAAATTGATAAAATGATAAAATGGGGCCCAAAGTCTAGGCGACCATTTTAGGGTGTATACATTTGCCCCTCTTTGACTAATGTGTGATCATTCTGGGAACACAACAACTAATCCTAGGCATCAATTTTTGGGTTTTCCAAATAGGAAAAAGGTCTGGATATGGAATTATATTTTATGTTTAAAATTAATGTGACAAGTTATAATGATTTTAGGAAGAACTGATGTAGATTTGGTATTGCAGGGAAATAGTGGATGTCAATACTTTTGGTGGGTCAATGAGACCACATTTACATCTACCCCATCTACATCTATACCTAATGTAGGAAATGAGTGCAACTTGTGCAAGGCTCAAGAGGCATCTAGTGCCACCGAGATTGCTTCAATGGCGAAAGCAGAAATCATGTTTCTGCAATGCCTTCTTTGTGTAGTTTGTGCACTAGTTTGTTGGGACCATATGCATAAATGTGATTAACATAGGGCTATTGTAGATACTGAAACTTTTTTAGAATTTCATGTAGATACATCAGACATTTTGATAAACTCATGAAATTTTTGTTGTTTATGACTTCGTTATGATTTTCTATATAAAATTAAACAAAATAAAAAATTAGCCTTATTAAAAAAATTTGAAAAAAGGTATAACATTTAAAAAAAGTTAACCTTATTTATGATTTATGATGTCTAACTCTTGGATGAGTTTTTGTAAATTTTATCCTTGTTCCTTTTAGAAGTGTATGGCTTGACTATGCACATGCATAATTGTAGATGAGGATCAGTAATAGGGTGCCATACATTGCTTAGATACTTTGGATCTAACCCCACCTTTTCCTTCCTTGTAGGTTCTAGATCATACAAGAGCATACTGGATTCAACCCCGGGTCAACACTTCAACGACATCAAACAGCGATGCAAAATTTACTGTCTGTAGTTGTTGCAGCAGCATCAGGTGCCACCTTCAACACAATATGATCACTAGACAAGTCTGTATGTCTTCTACTTTTAAGCTACGTTGTTTCCGTTCTTTTTTTATGAAGTTGGGTGATCCTTGCTATCCAAATTATACCAATACTTTTATAAGAGATTTGCCCTTTTTACTTCAACCTAAACAAACTTTCAAGAAAAATTCCAACCTCTTTAGCAAGAAGATGAATCTATTACACTTGTGAGTACAAAAAATTCATTTGTTTTCTCATATGTTATGATCTTCGGCATGTGATATATAAATATATCATCTATTCTGAGCACTGTTTATTACCATCTACATACTATTTGACTGTAATGAGTTCGAAGAAGATTTGGAAATGTTGCACCAATCTAAATTGGATCAATCATCATTTTCAAATCTTCTTCATCAATCACCATCAACCATTTCCCAAGAGAAACACCTTTCTCTATATGAATCTTGGTTTACATTTCCCTGTAATCCTGATGCAAAATGTTTCCATGAAGTACTTCAGGGGTATAATGCATTCAAGAAAAAGGCTCTGGAGGCTGCTAAGTCTTTTGTACACCTTTTTCTTGGTAATTTGAAGCCATCAATGGAAATGTACAATCCTAAACAATTAGTATACCATTGATGGATTCATAATTATTAAGTTAAAGGGGGTTCTCTGATCCAGAACCCCCTTTGGTGATGATCCTATGCAGTTCCACATAGACACAACATGTTCCTTAGAAGACTTTTAATCTCACAACAGCTGAGAAACATAAATGTAGATATCACATCAGCTATGAAACATAAATGTAGATATCATGGTCACAATTGTTTGGAGACACACCATAATTGAGTGGTATACCCAAACAATGAAACACAACCACTACTCCTCCAGTTCTAAGTTGGCACTGCAGGATCCAAAAACCATAGATAAGGAATAAATTTAGAGAGTAGAGAAGGGCTGTAATGACCAAAATAATACAAGGTCCCTATATTATTTAAGTCATTGTGGCCCTCCTCCCCCGCTCTCTAAATTTATTCCTTACCTATGGTTTTTGGATCCTGTAGTGACAACTTAGAACTGGAGGAGTAGTGGTTGCGTTGCATCGTCTGGGTATACTACTCAATTATGTTGTGTCTCTAAATAATTGTGACCATGATGCCTACATTTGTGTTTCTCAATTTTTGTGTCCCAGGATCCCTTATGATCCTTTATGACCCTTTACGATCCCTAAGATTACATATTAGAGATCTTAAAGTGTCGTAAAGGGTCATAAGAGGCTCCTAGAAGGGGCTAGATGAGCTTCCACCTTCACATGGTTGGCCTTGTTAACTAGAGAATTTTAAACTATTCTCAAAACAAAGAGAATCTCAATATTTTAAGGTCTCACTCCATCCACATGACAAATATTTTTTTTTAAACATAGCATACCCTCACAATTGCAACAATATTCAAAGAGCGATCGATGCCAAAACACTACACACGATGTCCAGATGTTAGAATAATCCAACATCTGGACATCGCATGTACAACATGTCCATCACATACCTATCGTAATGGTGACACTCATAATGTGTACAACAATGACATAATAACCCTCATAGCCGGTGCATATTGCGATGGTCATGACCATCGCAATAATGACGGACATAGCTACCATCGATGATTCTGACACCAAAACTGTAACACCGGTCTGTTTCTCTTTCCTGATGGAGTAGTGTTGTAATTACGATGCATAGCCATCGAAAAGAGGTCTCAAATGTACTAGTGACTCTTCGATGCTGAGTTCAAAGATGTCAAAACCTTCACCTCTGCAAAGAAAATGTGGGATACGTTGAAGCTGGTACATAGAGGAGATGCTAATGTACTAAGAGCCAAGGCAGAAATCCTAAGAGGGAGGTTTGATGACCTAAGGATGAATGAAGGAGAAAACATCACTAAGTATAGCTTCATAATCAAAGAGGTAGTAACCGCTATCTGAGGAGTTGGAGGTGTACTTGAAGATGAGATAGTGGTAAGTAAAATATTAAGAACCTTACTGCCTGTATATGCTATTAGAGTTTCTGCTATTCAAGAAATGAGAGCAACTTTGCAAACAATACAGTTACTCTAGATAGTTTGATTGGTAGACTGATTTTATTTGAGATGAATAACTTTGATAATAGTGTCTTACCATCTATAGAATCTGCATTCAAATCTTCTTTGAAAATAAATAATTCAAGTCATAGACATGCTATTAGAAATGATAGTGAAAGTGATAATGAGGATCAAGGACTTGATGAGATTGAAGCACTAATGATAAGAAGATTGCAAAGAGGCAAAGGTAGATACAAAGGTAAATTACCACTTTTATGTTTTAATTGTAAAGAGGTTGGACACTTTGCTGCAAGATGTCCATATAGAAGAAAAGATTACAGAATTAATGATAGATCATATGAGAAGAAGTTTGATAGAGGTGATAACATAGATTATCGAAGCAATCAAAAACATGACAAAAGAGATACCTAAGACTACAAGGAAAAAGGGAAGAAATCTTGTTACCTAGCTGAGAACAGAGCTAATGAAACTGACACCAAATCAGAAGAAGACATTGAGATGGTATTTGTAGCCATGAAGGATGATTTAGATGAAGAAGAAGAAAGGTATGTAGAAACTGTACTCATATCTAAGGTTAGTATGAATGATGTCTAGATCATAGATAGTGTCTGCACTCACCATATGACTGGTGATAAATAAAATTTTGAGAATTTTGAATACTATAATGGTGGTTCAGTAATAATGGGAAATGATACACCTTGTCCTGTTGAAGGTAAAGGAACTATAATATTTAATAACCTAATCAAATGTGAAAATTATTACTGGGTAAAAGGACTAAATTATAATCTGTTAAGTGTTTCACAACTGAATAATACAGGTCACTGAGTGGTATTTGAAAATAAGAAGGCAAAGATCTTCAATGAATCAGGAAGGTTGATCAGAATTGGTGAGTAGACAGAAGGTAACCTTTTCTATCTTGATGATATTAACACCACTTGTTTAATGGATAGAAACGAAGACATATGGTTGTGGCACAAAATATTGTGTCATGTTAATTTTGACAACATGATAAAGATAAGCAATAAAAGAAATGTCAGAGGCTTACCAAGTATGACTAAGCCTGAGCATATCATGTGCAAGAATTGTCAAAAAGGTAAGATGACAAAGTCTAGTTTCAAGAGTAAAACCCATACATCTAATGCAATTCTAGAATTATTCCATACTGATCTATGTGGACCCATGAGGACAAAGAGTTACTATGGAGATAGGTATTTTATTCTCTTTGTTGATGATTATTCTAGAAAATGATAGTTATGTTCTTAAAAGATAAATCAGAAGCATTCAAGATGTTTAAATGGTATAAGACTATGATACAAAAACAAAGTGATAAGAAATTAAAATTCTTAAGGTCAGATAGAGGAGGGGAATTTAATTTAGATGAATTAACTAACTATTGCAATGAGCATGGAATTAAAAAATAGGTTTATGCACCAAGAACACCACATCAAAATGGAATTGCTGAGAGGAGAAACAGATCAATTGTTGAATGTGCAAGAAAATTAATGATTGAGAAGAGCATCACTCAAAATTTCTAGAGGGAAGCTATCAATACTGCTGTCTACACATTAAATAGAGTAAAATTGAAGAAGGACACAAAGAAGACACCCTATGAGATTTGGTATGGTCATACACCTAATGTAAGTTACTTCATAATCTTTTGTAGTCAATGTTATATTTTGAAGGATGAAAGAAATGGAAAAATTGACTACAAAAATGAAGAATGTATCTTTCTAGGGTATTCAACCAAAAGCAAGGCTTATAAATGTCTTAACAAGTAATCTAACAAGATCATTGAAAGTGCAAATGTGAAAATAGATGAATTTGTAGAAAATAATGATAAGGAAAGAAAAAGATAACCAAAGGACTACAATAGGTTTGTTTATATAGAACTTGACACTCTACCCGAGCAACAGTGAATCACTCCTGAGCAACATAACATTGTACTCGAGCATCAGGCTGCAATTACCAAAAATCAAGAAAATCCTCAAGATGATGTTCTGAGTGATGGAGATTAGAACAAAGGTCAAGAAGATGATCAGAATGATGAACACAGAGCTAAAAAAAAACTTGTAAAGTATGTCAGAAGACATCATCCACATAATCAAATCATAGGAGACAAGAAGGTTGGAATGAGAACAAGAAGTAAGTCACTAAACACTAGATGTTTACTTTGTGATTTTGAGCCTAAATTTGTTAATATTGCACTTGAGAGTGAAGAATGGTTCAGTGCTATGAATGAAGAAATAAAACATATTGAGAAGAATAGTACATGGACACTAGTACCAAGACCAGATGACAAGAATGTCATCAGTACCAAATGGATATTCAGAAACAAGCTGAATGAGAATGGAGAAGTCACAAGAAACAAAGCAAGGTTAGTATGCAAGGGGTATGCAAAAGAAGAAGGTATTGATTATGGAGAAACCTTTGCACCCATTGCTAGACTAGAAGGATTTATAATCTTACTTTCTTATGCTGCATTCAAAGGATTCAAGGTATACCAGATGGATGTCAAATCTGCATTCCTTAATGAAATACTAGAAGAAGAGGTATACATTGAAAAACCATAAGGGTTTGTTGATCCAGACAAGAGAAACATGGTATGTAGACTACATAAAGCCTTGTATGGATTGAAACAAGCACCTAGAGCATGGTATGAAAGACTTCACTCCTATCTCATTAGCATTAAATTTGTAAGAAAAAGTGAAAATAGCAATATGTACTTAAAAGAAGATACCGATGGTAATATTCTGATTGTTGAAATTTTTGTTGATGATATCATTTTTGGGGGAAATGAATTGTTATGCAAATCCTTTGCTAATGAAATGAGAAAAGAATTTGAAATGTCTAGGTTTGGGGAGATCAAATTCTTTATTGGTCTACATATTCTTCAACAAGATGCAGGCATATATATCACTCAGTCCAAATACATCAAGGAAGTGCTAAAGATATTGAAAATGGAAGATTCCAAACCAGTTGGAACACCTATGACTAACAGATGTAAGATGACAAAAGACAAATCAAATGAGGTAAATAAGACCTTGTATATATCAATGATTGGAAAACTAATGTATGTTGTTCATACCATACCAGATATAGCACATGCAGTTGGAATAGTTGCAAGATTCTTTGCTAATCCCAAAGAATCACATACGAATGTTATCAAGATAATTCAGAGATATCTTAAAAACACCAAGGATTATAGCTTATGGTATAAAAGAGAAGGAAAATTTGAGCTACAAGTCTATATAGATGTTGATTGGGCTGGAAACATTGATGACCGAAAGAGCACAACTGGAGGAGCATTCTTCATGGGTGAAAGACTTGTCACATGGATCAGAAAGAAGCAAGGATGCATCTCTCAGTCTACTATAGAAGAAAAGTATGTGATGGCTGCTGCAAATTGCTCAAATATTGCATGGATCAAACAGTTGCTGGAAGGTATGAATATGAAGATTCTTGAACCAGTCATTATCTATTGTGATAATACCAGTGAAATTAACATTACTAAGAATCTAGTCATGCATGCTAAGTCTAAGCATATTTCTATCAAATATCACTATATGAGAGAACAAGTGCAAGCTAAGGAGGTGATACTGAAATATGTTCAATTAAAGGAACAATTAGCTAATATATTCACCAAGCCATTACCAAAAGATACATTTGAGTACTTGAGATAGAGACTAGGGGTACAACCCTTGTCTATTGGTCAGTAAGATGACTAGGAGGCTGCATCAGGCTACACACAATTAGAAGATCATTCATGTTGATGCAAACACCAAGATGAACATCAACAGATACATCTATACACAACAAGGTACAAATCTACACCGATTACCAGAGACATTGTATTGCTGATGGATAGGGAAATTCAAGGAATATATTATATAAAGGGATGAAAAGATGATATAGAAGTAACTTTTTTGGTATTATTGTCAAAGGGAGAGATTATCTCATTATCATAAGGGAGAGAGATTCATTATCGTAAAGGAGAAATTATCTCATTATCAAAAAAGATTATATCATTATCCATGAAGAGAAGTTCCTAAGAATCAAAAGGAAGAGTTAATCAATATTCAAAGGGAGAGAGATTGATTACAGATGAAATATCCATCTAAGGGAGAGAAGAAACAAAGGGAGAGAGTTCATACAAAGGAAGAGATTGTTGTAAAAAAAAAATATCAAGAAGAGGAACAGTCAAGGCAGAAGCACATTTCAGAACAAAGACATTAGATACTACATATATCCAATGAAGGGATTGAAGATTGAAGAAAACCACTCTGGAAGAAACAAATCTAAGCTATTTGAGCTTACCGAGAACCAAACATTTGTAATAGTTGCAATAGGAAAGATTGATGAAATGGTTATATTTCATATTGTATTAGTAATAGTATAGTATGATAATGTAGTGTGTTGCCATCAATGCAAAAGGGAGAGATTGATGACATGTAACTGATTGAATGTTTGAAGATGTTAAGTTGATCACTGAAATATAGAAAGATAATGCAAGACATTAAATCAGTTAATGGATTTTATTGTCATCGATGTCAACTTGATATAATCTAATCGATTATATTCAAAGTGTCAAAGACTTCAGAGAATCAAAGAGATAAATATTATGCTTTCAATAATGCATAAAAGACAAGAATTCACTAAGTGACTTCAAACACCAATGGCTAGTGGAACCCAAAGGACAAAGCTAACTGAAAGTCAAGTCAGAGTGATGCCCGAGCAAGAATACTGAAGAGCAGGATCACAAGCATACCCGATGACCAGAATCACAGTGTAACCTGATTGACAAACAAACATAAAGGACAGACAAACCCAATGAACATACAACCCCAACGAAGAAGCCCAGGGAGAAATAGAGTGTTGACCGAAGCTATCAAAGAGTTAAAACACCAAAGTTAACTGGAGTTCAGAAATGACAAAATATCTAGCTGGCAGAGCTAAATATAGACTTAACCGGTAGTTATCATTATTTTCATCGACAAAATAAAGCCAGAGATAAGTAAAGGATTTAAAGCTATTTTGTCCAGTTGACAAGAATATTTCTACAAGATAAAATAGGAGTTTTTCTTTAAATCATATTGGATAAGATTGCAGATCATACCAAGATCAAGAAAATCAAGAACCTAGAAATGGTGATATCATGTCTATGAAGAGACAAATTAATTCATTACGAATTAAGGGGAGTGAATGAAAAAGAGGATGCTAGAGAGAAATCGATGAAGAACAACTTCATACAGTCCTAATCAATTAAGCTGAGGAAAGAGCTAAAGATTTTTTGCAGACACAGAGCAATAGAGAATAGCATCACTGAGCATAACAAAAGTGGAGAAAAGGTATTGATAAGATATATTGATAAGATTGGTTTAACAATCTTACAACAGATCTGAAAATCTGCAAGTATAAGTTGTATATGTGAACAATTCATACTATTTTAGTTTAACCATTGATTCAGAAAGTCTCTTAACTGAGCAGGATTTAAAGATCCTTTCTATATTGAGATACATCGCAAGGAGTATCAAAAATTTTGATCATGAAGATAGCATGAGATTCCATATACCATTTGACAAACTAGAAGAGTTTGGACAAGGAAGGTAGCATAGAAATTCACAATATCAAGTGATAAACTAATTTGTTAAATACTCTAACAAGGTCACACCTAACAATGTGTTTGTAACCTTTAACAGGGTTGGCTCTTTACTGAGCTCACTTTAGAATAGTGAAAATTTTAGGTTACCGGTCCCAAGTGGTTTTTCCCTTAACAAGGTTTCCACGTTAAAAATCCATGTGTCAATGTGTTTATGAGTCATTACTTTAGTGTTTTTCATTACACATAGCTAATTTGGATTGATCGGTATACTCTAAGTAATTTACTATTTTTTGGTAAATTGAAAGACTACTATTCGGTAAACATAAATAATAAGGTTTAACAACGCATTCTGAGTAGTAGTAATTTGATAAGTATATTTGAAGGCATTCATCTTATAGGACTAAAGATAACTAGAGGCTTAATATTGTGGTACTAAATTTTTGGGTTGATTAAATTGGAATATTTTTGAGGCCACTAATTCACCCCCCCTCTCAGTTATTACTAACGAAATGGTGGTCTCAAAGGTTGGGACAAAGAGAAAAATTGACTGGTGAGGATTTTAAAGATTAAAATGAGTGACCAAGATTGCAAAGTTTGGAGTGATTCATGTGTGGAGTGATCCATGTGCTTTCAATCCTTGATTCTCATTGGTTGTCAAAATTCTTGTCCCCTTTGTTGAAAGAAATAAGGATTTAATTAATTCAATGGATTAATTAAATTATCAATGTAAGGAATAGGTTGATTTTGATTTTTGATTTTAAACTATACAATTAATTGATTAAATCAATTATATAGCTTAGATTTATCCCTTTTTGGCTTATATTTAATTAATTGATATATTTATTAATTGATCCTCTGATTTGATGTAATTTAGTCCCTTTTGATTTGAATCAATCCATTTGATTTGATAAAATTGCCTTTTGATTGAGTGAAATACCCCTAACCAAATTTAGGTGTCTACAAATGCCCCTCTTTGAATTGATACACAAAGCACATTGATTCAAAGAAAATTGATGTCCTGATATGATTTGATTGAGTAATTGATTGATATCTGATACCACGATGTCTGATGCAAAAATATGATGTGAAATTGTTGACGGGACTTTGTGACAGTGTCGCCAATGGGGGGGAGTTGTCAGCGAATACTGGAGTATCAACCAACTTCACCTGAAGAGGTTTACCAGAGAGCAGGCTCTCCTGGCCTCCAAGCACCTTGTTGTCAGGTCACAGTGGTACAGGCCTAACTTAGTTGGACAGGTGACTGTTTGTTTTGGGGGGATAGCTGATTTTGACTCATTAAACTTTGAAACTTCAACGATAATGGGTTTCTTGTAAGCATTCCTTATATTAAGAAAATAAAATAGCAAAAGATAGGAGAGGGTTAATATAGATGTCTAACGATATTCATGTTATACATCCCCTTAGCATCAACACAGTTGCAGATGAAAAGAAATAACAAATACTGAACATATACACACAATCTTAAATCACACATATATCAGTAACGAGGTAACATATTTCATTAAATCATTGCAGAACTGGAACAAAGGACATAAGGAAGCATACAACATGAAAATTGTTTTCTAACACTGGGATCAGAAATAACACAGTGTACTACTGAATGATGTTCCTCATTCTTTCATTAACTTCAAATCCAACATCACTGGTAGTTACACTAGTGGCCCCAAGGGAGCATTAATCTTCTCTGAACTTTAAAAAAATACCAGATTGCTAAGAACTTTGAGAGCTTGTATTACCAATGGAAAATGAAATCATCAATTTTCCAACCCTTGGAATGATATCGGACTTGGTATTTATAGAAAATTATAACTACATAAGGGAATAACCCTATGCTATATATTTACATTATATTATAATATTTATAATTGGTACTACCTGCGCTATCAAAATCATCTTAATATAATACAACCATTTGAGAAGAAAAGAGAGGAAAGAAAGAAAGAAGCTCTGGGAAAGTTGCCATCAGAAAACATGTCCTTGTACTTGTAGATGTGACAGAGCTTATCATAGAGACTTGGGCCATGCACCCTAATTAATGCTCTTCTAAGTCTCAGTGATCGGGTGGGCCTCCGTATGACATATATTAAATGCTAGAATGATGCCTTGGGACCCGAGAGACATCTGCAGTGAGTCTTTAGATCAATAGTGACCAGTCATGCTAAGAAGGATGATCATGGACCTCACAACATGCCATAGATGATGATCGATTGGATTGGAAGAGCTATTGATGCTTATCACTATAAAGAATACAAAACTGGGAGTCATAAGGTCTAGAATTTGGGAGCTTATGCTAAAAGAATAAAGAATGAATCTGCAGTTTGTTTCTGGTGAAAGATTCCCTAGAATCTAGGAAATTTTACTGGCCTTTGAAATTATCATATGTCTCCAGTATCTGGAGTACTCCATCTTCTTCCATGTCCTTCAAGAAGTCTCGATGATCAACATAACTTTCAAAATGAACGTTAGCATCCTCGACCCTTTTCCTTGAACTCTATAGCCACTCGGTTGAGTCATGGGACTTGAGCAATATCTGGGAGAGCTCCGCCATTGTGGCACCATTGAAATCTCCCTCAGATATAAATTGAGCCTTGACCACTTTGTCAAACTTCCCCATTATGGAATTAATGGGAGTGAAAGTCCTGGGGCTGAGAGGATCAGCCGATGTAATCTTTTGGATGAGGGCAGTGTATTGGTCCAATGGAGTCTGGATCACCTGTAGTTGTTCTTCCAGAACTCATACCAGTTGCTTGCCAATTTTTACTTTGAATGCAAGTCTAGATTATTGAGTCTGAAGGAACCCATATGAATCATCTCCTAGGATGCCTGTAGTTATTACATTATCTTCCCTAAGATTCAAAATCTCTAATGAGGCATCCCACCATTCTTCATACTTCTCGATCTCTCTATGCCACTGAGAAATGGTGGCCTCTATCTTCTTTGATGTATCATGTGCCTGAAAGAAGTTTGGGAGAGACTCAAATAGAAAAATTCTTATGGCCCCAATTTTATGGGCCATCCACTTATCCACCACTAGCACCTTCTTTTTCATAGCCCTCAGCACATCAACATCGCCTTGAGAGAGCGGTGTCCCGAGGACCGAAGGTCCAGGTGTTTCAGAAGTGAGGGGGCACACTAACTCTGTTAGGAGTCTAAAAAGATTGGCATTGATAACCTTCAAATCCTTCAACTTTTGAGATTGATTCTCATACTGGGCATGAATCGCCTGACTTGCTTCATTCAAGAGGTCTAATTCCCCTTGTTGAGTTCTTTTTCCCAAAGGCACCTCTGTGATTACATACTCTTCAACAATTATCTCCAAGTCTTCTTTTCTTGTTGGAGGGGAGGAAATAATTGCCACCACATTACCATCTGGGGCCATTTGAGTGTTGTGAAGGGTGCGATCCCTCTTAGGCTTCTTGAGGACTTAGCCCTTGACCAACATTTTTTCTAGTGATAGTGGGGCCATGATGGTTGTCAAATATTTTCTTTTCTGGGACTCCACTAACCACTATGGCAGGGAAATTGGCCCGCTTATTATCATCCCCAAAATTTAAGTACCCCCAAGGTTCAATTCAGGCTCTCCCTTCGATGTGTTGCCCACTGCATCAGTGGGATCTTCTCCTTCATTTCTCTTTTCTTCCTCCATATCACTTCCTGATATATTATCCATAGGTGGGATGGGTGGTGGAGGTGACAAAGGAAAATCATTCAAATATACTTATTGAAATATGGCCACAACTTTGTGGGGCATTGCATTAGGTGGTGTCAGTGAAATCTAATCATCAATTAGCTTAGAGGCACTACGTCATAGGTTGCAGTTGTTCTCAGAGGTCTGATTTCCTTGTCAGCCAGAAATTGCTCCATGATAGGGTTACTTACTTGTTCTTGTTGTCCATGATAGGGTTACTTACTTATTCTTGTTGTATTCTTCTTCCTTCTTCAACCTCTGTTGTCCTGGATACATCTTCTACTCAGACAACCAAATCTTCAGGTCCTATTGACTATTGTATGGGAACCTAAGCTTCTAGTTTTGCTATCTCTTCCATCGTGCTATCAACCATACCATGTCATTCTCTGAGATCACCCATCAAGAATAAATCATTGATGTTGATCTATTTTATCTCTAGGTGATCCTCTTTCTCAGAGGAGGAGGAGGAAGAAAGTACCTTGATCTTAGGTACATTCTTAGGCTTGGGGTCTGGGCTTCTACTTTGTGGAGGCTGCTCTATCTTTTGCTTCTTTCTTATTTTGAGCGACACCCTAGGATCTGCGGTAGCTACAGTTCCAACAATCTCTGATTCACATGCTCCTCTTAATAAAATGGCCAGGGAGGGAGAATCTCTTGGCGGAGGACATTAGCCAACTAGGGTAGCCCCAAGAACAAAAGTCACTCTAGCGTTTGCTGCTTCCAATAATTTTTGGGAGTGCACAAATTTATCACCCAATTCCACCATCAGGGGGCCAAATTTGGGCCTGGGACCTAAGGTGGGGTTCCAACCTTCTTCTTTCCTTGGGATTTGGATCACTCCGTGGCTCAAGAGCCCGAGGCTTCTAGAAATTGGTTGTCCAGTTGGACACTATTTGGGAAAACCCTCACAAAATACGAGTGGCTGCGCTTAATTATTGTCTTCAAGATGGCTTCAATGCTCAAAATCTCTGGTGTATCCCAATCTACTGTAGGGAGGTCCATCTTGTCTATGCCTGTATCTTTATACTTGGGGTCTCTTGGGGCCTGATGTATGAAAAAGTCCATGGGAATATCTGGAGCTTAATATGTTCCATCATTCCTTTTGTTATCTTGGTGTAGTGTCACCTTCGAACATCATAGTCATCTTGGAAGTTGGCCCAAAAATCTTCTAAGTGTTGAGCATGGGGTTTACCCCCTTGGGCATCAACCTTTCCACTTGCCCGAGCGGATCATAATCCTTGTGAATGAAAGAATATTTGGCTAAGTTTAGGTTGCCTAACTAATTTTTTGCCTCTCGGGCCGTGGCAATGGAGCATGAGTATTCCCCACAAATGAATGAGAATGTAGGAGTGGTGACCTTCTTAAGGGCAGTCAAGGCATGCGCCTCCAAAATATGCCTACAAAATTCTAATAGGACAATCTTGTCCCCACAATATCTGGGTAACATGAAGGGTTTCCCGGAGAATCAAGACACCTGAATATAGGTGTGCTAGGAAAACTAGATGAAGTAATGTCCCCATACACCAACTAGGCCCATGGCTTACTGGGATAATCTGAATCCTTGATCACTAGTGATCACCTTTATCCCGTGAAAGATGAAGGCATCATTGACTCTACAAAAATAGGGGAAAATACGGTCCCACTAAATTTGGGGAAAGTGGTCCCACAGAGTGACCTAACCAGCTCCTCCCACAAGAAAACCAACTGTTGTCAAACCCTGGATTCCCTGGCACTAGTGGACAAGTGGCCAGAGGACGTAGGAGGTCAACTAAAATTTCTACTTTTCTTTGACCTTCCTCATCTGGATGTCTACATTTTTTATGATGATGTTGGTCCAATCAAAGCATGCCTTGTTGGTGATTATACCATATAAAAAGTAATACATCCAGGAGGAGAATTATCGGGCATGGGGTTTCCCAAAAATCCTGCACAAAAATATGATCCCCGCCTGGATGGGCTCCTTGAATTCAAAGTGAGGGATCTCTGTCCGCATTTTCTTTTAGTCTCGGCACAAAATTTTGAGCCATTCAGAGTTGAGATGGTGTTGGGCTAATTTAGCTTCTTCCTTGAACTGTTTGAGGGTGACAACCTTGGTGAGAGAAGTAGCACCTGCGAAGCATGGGATGCACCACCCTGTGGCAGTTTCATCATAGTTTAATGTGACGATGAGCACCGGGTATATAAGAGGGTTGGGAGAAACCAACATAATAGTTCCATTTCCTATATTTTAACATCTGTCTAGGAGAAAAATTAGCTCTGGCACTTGCACTAAGCATAAAAACTAGCCGCTTGAATGATACCGAATGCTGCTAAGTTAACTGAGATGGAGTCATTGGACCATCGTAGTTGATGAATTTCTTGAATGAGGCACTTCAATTCAGCCCAAGTACTGACATTCGTATCAGTGATTTCTTTCAGTGTAGACTCAATTCGGGACCCCTGAATCATCCTGCCTTTATTATCTTTCTGGGTTAGCGAGAGCTTTGTCAATGCCTTCTTTATCTTGTTCTTCTTACTCATACCTTCCGTGGTACTCAGGAGTTTAGGAATCCTGAGAGGTGAATATTCCGAAGCCATTTCTTTCTTTCTTTGACCTATACCTGCAATCTAGAAAACCATTAGTGTATAAACATTAAATATTTTGGACTCCAGAGGCTTCGAGAGTGATCTTACTTTTTAGCTGAAATAGAGAAACATTAAGGCATCTTAAAGGGGATCATATGTCTGAGAATTGTATGCAATTTTAACACATGAAGCATTTCTTGTGCACTAAAGACCCAAAATGATGACGTAAAATGGGGCCACATGAGGTAGAAAATTTTGAGCTTACCGACACACTCGGCATTAACTTGAAAAGAAAACAATCATCAGTCACAAGACAGGTAACCCTGCTACCATAATTTAACATGTGCATGCCCACTCGACTAAGTAATGATATCTAATAGACAGTTGTTCTGGCGCGAGTGACATGAATGACACTTGGGACAAATTTTAAATGCTCATTTGTGGGATCTAATTCTTCCATCAAGATGGAAAGGACAAAGGAGAGAGAAAAACTAATAGCCTGCTAGTGAGCTAGCCTCTACAACTAGCATATCCATCACCACTACATCCAAGGTTGCACCAACTAGAATGGTGAACCTGTTTATTGGGTAGACATGGAACTCAAACCTCATAAAGAATTTAGAGTGAAAGAGAGTCCTCAAAAATTACTTCCATGAGAACTTGAGTGGGTGAGGCTCTCAGAGATGCCACCTCCCTCAGCGTAGGAAAACAAAAACAAAGCTTTATAGACTCAAAAAAATGTACAAGATGGCTTGCAGGGACTACCCATGATGTGCAGAGTGTTGAAACGCTCAAAAAGCCAAACTCTAACCTATAGGACATGATCGAATACTTACAAATCTACCATGCTTTAGAGACCCAAAATTTACATAATTTACAACCAAAGAGCAGAGAACCAACAATTATCTACAACAAATTTACAACCTAGAAGGGCAGGTGTCTCCCCTTCAAGTCGGATGACTACGAAGGAAAAAGAGACACACCAGGCTCAAGGATGATGACATACCAAATGATAGATGCAACCTGAGTGATGAGGGTGAGAAACCACCCAGAAAACACAACAAACACACCACACAAAAGAAAAATAGAGACAAAAAAGATAGACATACAGACACAAAAAATGATGGGCACAAAATGAAATGAAACCCAATAAAATAAAATAGGAAAATGAACAACGTGCAAAGATGAAAAAAGGAAACAAAAATAAAGAAAAAATCCAAAAATACCCAAGAGCCTACCTAGAACTCAAAATGATGAAAGGGGATACTACAAAAAGCTTCACCCTGTTGCCTAGACACTCCACCAGAATCATCGAACACACCTCTGCACCTTCTAGCTCAAACTTCTCAGCTCAGAAAACAAGTCACTTCACTCTCAAGACAATTCGCCAGAAGGTAATTAGTTTGCGGTAAGTCTAAAAGTGACAAGATAAAAGGCCTTAAATACTGCCTAGAAGAGTGCATTAGTTACCAAAATTAATTTCAAGAAATACACTGGCAACCAGATTCCAGACTTTGAAACACCTAACAATCGTTCTCCTTCAAGAGAAGAGGAATAGTCGCCAAATACCAAAGATCTGAAACCATCATCTTGGATATGACAATCTAGGAACTGGGTCCTAGAGAAGGCAAAGAACACCAAAGAAAGATAAAGACCAAACAAGGCCAAAGGCCCAAAGAAAAAAAACCAAACCAAAAGTGAAAAGAAAGGGACAAAGGGGAAAGAAAAAAGGGGGACCCGACATTTTGCACACAAAATGTAGGGACGAGTATGCAGGCAATAACAAATAAACCTAATGTGAAACTTGATATGAATCTGATATGAAACTTGATGATGAGGAACCCTGATGTGAAAAACTAATGAAAATGCCCCATTGATAACAATTTGAAATTTTAGTGCCCCAGATGCGAATGATGCAGATTTGATTGATAGGACATTGCCCCTAATTTGAAAAGAAAATTCGATATGAATCCTTGATGTCGATATGCTACAGATATGATCCCCCTCAGGAAATAAATCAAAATGATTTGGATGATTTGATTGAGTTTGGGAAATTTTGATTTGTTTTTTGATAAAATCAATTTGAAAATGCCTTGGTTATGAGAGAATTTTGATGCCAATAGCTATGATTGAGAAAATGTTGTTGATGTTTTAGATACGTTGATGATGTTTTGATATCACTTGAAGTCAGTCAAAATCACTTGGTTGATGTTGTATTGATGTCAATCTGATAGGATAGTTAGGTTTATGAATTGATTTGATAAATTGATAATTCACTCTCAAGATATAGAGAGACAAACAAATCGATGTGCTCAAAATGAGAAAATGGATGATAGGATAAATGATTAACGTGAAATGATAAATTGGATGATTTGAATGATTGATTCTTGATTTGATTGAAAAATAGAGACTTCCTCTAGAACACTGATGGTGGGAGGATTAAAGCTATGGACATTTGATATGATTTAGGTGTAGATATAGGTATAGGTGATGAACAAAATTAGGTTTCCCCTAGATGATCAGATGGTTAGGTTGCCCATAGGTGAGCAGATGCACAGTGATGATATCCTTGATGTAGCAGTGATCATTTGATGGATCAGACATTTGATGATGTAACCATGATTAACTTCCACCCCCTTTTTGGAAAATCCAATAACAATAAGAAAGCAAGATTAATATATATGAATGCAACTAACTATCACTTTCGCAAAGAATGCATGGATTATTTTTCATCATTAAGATTTTTAGAACCTAAAAAAGGTACAACCCTCACTGGTTAGATTTGCAAATCATGAGAATATGAATACCGCTTTCATTGAATTCAATGTTGAAAGTGGATGGTGGTATTAAGATATGGAAGATCTAAATGACCAAGGTATCCTTTTGCGTAAACAGATAGATATTGAATCCCTTCCATATGCACAATTTCCTCGATGACTCTTTGATGGTCATGTCTTTAGACAAAGTTGCATATTTCAATGAATCAATTGTAAAATAGTCACACAGAAATCAAGAAAAATGTCATACTTTCATCATAGCTGATCTAGTTGAACATCATTGATCGGCTAGAAAGACATGACTTAAAATTAAATACCTCATCAAAACCCTAGTGCTATTTTTGTTGTATCCTTATTTCAAATAGAATTCCATCCATTCTGATCTATTAGGTTTTCTTAATATTTAATCCTGATATTTATAAGTCAATAAAGGGCAAGGATCAAGTTTGTATCAAGATTGGATAGAAATTGAACAATGATGTAAATCAAAGGTTCAAGTGTCTATTTGGTTGGTTTGATGCATTGATTCATGTGAATTGGTGCCTATTTGTTGAAATCCACTGATTTGGATTAATGCCCCCAGTTGGAACATAATTATAACTTCCAAAATATGACAAAATCTTGGTTTATGCAAGATGTAGCTCAGAGACTTTATGAAAAGATTTTTGAATTTTTAGCAATTTTTTTTTGGATTTTTATAGATTTTGTTTTTGACTTTTTAGAGATTTTTTTTTTTTAGAGATTTTGATTTTTTTGAGTTTTTAGAGATGACCAACTCTCAAACAAGATTACATTGGTTCTCCCCCAATGTCTAGCAAGGTATAGGACATGACAAATGGATGAGAAAGCTGATGGATTTAGCAATGGATAAGAAATGATGGATGAAGCGTGTGTAGTGAATGTGACTCGTAGGACCATCTCCTCAAGATTACCCAAGTTAAGGAAAAAATGATATAGAAATGTGAAGCATGTTTTGGATCAGCAATGAAATTCAATGATGTAGTGCTATATATGAAAATGACTTGGTGTCATGAAAGTGGGTGGTCCAAAAGAGTGGAAATGTCAAGAAGTTTTTGAAAACAAATTTTTCACTTTATGTTCTTGATTTTGATAAAGACCAAAGGTTCAATTTGGATATAATGTGGATAGGATAGCACAATCATGATAAAGGGGTGATAGAGGCTATGAGGGGATAATTGGGGATTATGGAAATGCTGCCAAATAATAATGAAGGTAGATTTGGGATAAGCAAGATCATGATAGGGTAACATGAATACAACAAGTGAATAAGCTAATGGAAAGGATAACAAATGTCAAGATACTTGATGCTCATGGTAATGTTTAACCTTGTCAAGATCAAAGGTGAAATAAGGAATATGGATGCAAGTGAGATGAATGGTATGAAAATATAGGATGGAGGATAACATGGATGAAACTTGCCCCCAAGTGTAGAGTGCAAGAAGGAGGAATTACACATGACGCCTGTTTGCCAGGTTTTCATCATGGTACTTGTCCAAGGTGCCATAAAAAGTGGTTTTCACCATAGGACAGATTTATTTCTCTTTACTCTTGCTACCAAGGTACCTGTTTACTAGGTTTTCACCAAGGCACTTTTTCTCTTTTTTTTTTCAATTTTTTTTTCTCTTCTTTTTTTGTTGTATTTTTCAATATTTCTCCAACATATTTATCTTTGAACAATTATCTTTTGAAAGATATGCTATAATGAACCATGTATATGGCTAGGATGCTCAAAGATATCAATAAGGTGACGAAAAAAGATAGATAAGGAGGATAAAGGTAGATGATGGTTAAGGTTTTATGTCACAAATTGGATAAGAGGGATGGAAAGTAGGTGTTAGATAATGGATAGGAGGATAAGAAGCATGTATATTTTGGATGGAAATGTTGGCAAGATCAACTTTGAAACACACTTTGAAGGGTGGTGGAATGATGGAGGAACAATGGATGCAGGAAGTGAGAATGTATCTAAGATAGTGGATTTTGGGACATGAGAACCCAAAATAGATTGGGAAGGTGGAACATGTTTGAAAGGAGATGGAGTAAAATCCTTTGGAAGCTTGAATGCCAACTTTGATTTTTCTTTTGTGTGAAGTATTTCAAAAGTGACTTGGGAATCCCCACAGTCTTTGATTTTTCTTTCTTTTGTGATGCCTTTGAATGCATTTCTTCAATTAGGGATTTAGGAACCCACATTTTCTTTGATTTTTCTTTTTGCTTGGTGGAATTTTGTGGTCTCTTTGATATTTCCCTTTTATTTTCCTTCACATGTCGAACTAGATGGGACATCGTGATCTTTATACATATGTGGATTCTTGGATTTATGATTTCTATATTGCACATCCAAATTACTTCCAAAAGACTTGGGAATTGTGGGTGAATAGGAATAATATGGAGAGTTCATATGGATTGGTGTTTGGACATTATTCAAGTATGTGTGCCTTCATTGATCTTGATACATGGTAGGGTAAGTGAATGGAGAACTAGGGATGGTAGGCATGATTGATGGAGGAATATAGGGACCTAATATGGATGGAAGGAATAAACACTTTAGCTTTGGGACATAGGAACCCAAAATAGATTTGGAGGATGGTGAAGGTGTATGGTTTCATTTGAATGGAGGGAGATAAGGTGTGAAAGGGATATCAAGATCTTTGGAATGAACTTCATTTCTAAGGTTCTCATCTTTGAGATTTATCTTTATACCAATAGGATCATGAATAACTTTCATAGGAACAAATTTGATAGGATCAACTGAAGCTTGAAGGGATTTATTATCATGCAAGGGATTTGGAATAATAATGGTTTCTTGAGGTGAAAATGTAGAGATATGACAAGGATTTGATGGAATAATTCGATCTTGAAAAGGATCTTTGAATGGTGTAGAGAGGGTATTTTTCTCTTGATTTTCAATATGTTCATTGGAAATGGTGGAAGAGATGTCTTGATATTTATTGGGGAATGGAAAAAATATGGAGCTTGGAAGGACACTTTTTATTGACCTGGAAGGATATCAACATGGAAGAAATGAAAGGATGCAAGGGGATCATCATCAGATTCTATGGATATGGGACCATAATCAAATATGGTAGGAGATTGTATAGCATCCTGATCTTGATCTTTATTGATATGTTTTTCTTCAAACTTTGGGTTATCTTCTTGACATGGATCAACTTCTAAGGACAAGGTATGAGTTTGGGTATGCATGGGGAATTCTCAGAAGAATGACGGGGGATCCTTTTGAATGGGTATAATAGGCATTGAAGAACATGATACCTTAGGGTCTAAGATCTTTGAAGCATGGAAAATATTTGCAGAAAGATGTAAGTTAGCTTGGGTTTCTTTTAGAGGTAGCCCTTGAGGGTACACATAACTAGCATGAAAAGAATTATGTTCTTTGTTCATATAGGAACTACACCTTCATGAAATTAAGGTGGAATCTATCAATTCTATGGAATCAAAAGTCTAATTTAAAGCAAAGAATTGACAAAATAGCATTTAACATTCCATGGCTCTCTATCTAAGAATTCTAATGAATCTCTAAGCCTTAATCTCCATTAGTGATAGTCCTAGAATGAGAACTTGTGTATGATAATGCCTAATATAGCTCACAACCCTCATATTGCAATGCAATTTAATTCAATATTGCTCAAATTATGCTCTCAAATGACATGCTCTTGATAAAATTCTCTATAATAAGGATGTAATTGCTCATGATTGTCTAGGATCCTTAATGCTCTCAAAATGATTGCTATTTATAGGATTTCCCAAGGGTAGGGGATAGAGTTAAGCTGATCATGATCAAAGCATGGTTGAGTTGAAGGATTTCAAATGGTTTCAAATGGGAGACCATTTAAATGGTGGTCTCAAAGGTTGGGACAAAGAGAAAAATTGAGTGGTGAGGATTTTAAAGATTAAAATGAGTGATCAAGATTCCAAAGTTTAGAGTGACCCATATGCTTTCAATCCTTGATTCTCATTGGTTGTCAAAATTATTGTCCCCTTTGTTGAAAGTAATAAGGATTCAATTAATTAATTAAACTATCCATTTAAGGAATAGGTTGATTTTGATTTTAGATTTTAAACTGTATAATTAATTGATTAAATCAATTATATATCTTAGGTTTATCCCTTTTAGGCTTATATTTAATTAATCAATATATTTATAAATTGATCCTCTAATTTGATGTAATTTAGTCCCTTTGTTAGAATAATTGAGGGGGGGGAGGGGTGAATCAGTGGCCTCAAAAATTAATCCTTAAATCAACCAAAAAAATTATTACCACATTTATAAGCCTCTAGTTATCTTCAATCCTACAAGATGATTGTCTCTAAATACTTATATCAAATTACTACTTGTTGGAATGCTTTGTAAAACCTTCTACTATATGTTTACTGATAAGCAGTCTTTCTATTTACCAAAACACAGTAAATAAATAGTGTATACCAATCAATCCAAATTTACTAATGTGAAATACAAAAAAATAAAGTAATGACTCATAAACACATTCACACATGGATTTTTAATGTGGAAACCTTGTTAAGGGAAAAACCACTGGGATCGGTAACCCAAATTTTCACTCTTCTAAAGTGATCTCGGTGAAGATCCAACCCTATTAAAGGTTACAAACACACTATTAGGTGTGGCCTTGTTAGAGGATTTAAATGAACAGTTTGTCACTTAGTATCTGGCATCTAATGCTACCATCCTTGATCAAACACTCACTTGGCTTGTCAATAGGTATCGGGCATATCCAATGCTACTTTGTATGATCAAAATTTTTGATACTCCTTGGGATGTATCTCAATTAGAAAGACTTTTAAGTCCTACTTGGTTAAGATACTTGATGCTTCAGTGGTTAAACTGAAACAATAAATTGATCTGTTGACATATAAAACTAGAATTGCAGATTTTTAGATCTATTGTAAGTTCATTACCTTTTTGATCAATGTTATCAATTCAATACCTTTTCTCCACACTATTCTTCTCTGTGATGTTGTATCACTGTTTGTCGGTGTCTGTAGAATTTAGCTCTTTTCTCAACTTTATTGATCAGGTCTGAATGAAGACTTTCTTCTCCTTCAAAATCTCTTCAACATCTATTATATTGTCACTCCCCTTATTCACATTGAATAAGATTCTCTCTTATGTAGACATGATTTCACCATTTCTTGGCTTTCTTGATCTTGGTGTGATCCACAATTCTCACGAATTAGATTTAAAGCAAAACTCCTGATATATCTTGTAGAGATCTTCTTTCAAATTGGACAAAGTAACTTTAAATCCTTTACTTATCTCTGACTTTATCTTGTCAATTAAAAAATTGATAAGTACCAGTTAAGTCTATATTTAGCTCTTAACAGCTAAGCACTTTTTCATTTCTAAACTCTTTGTTCTGTCAGTCAATACTTTAGTTAGTCATCAGTGACAACTGACTGTTCCGTTAGTGAGACTTCAATTGTCTTCAGGATCTCCATCCATCGGGCACCACTGTAATTCTATCCATTGGGTTACACTATGCTTTGCTTGTCAGGTAACACTGTGACTTGGCTCATTGGTAATGCTGTGCTTTTGCTCATTGGGTAACACTGTGACTTTTCTCTTGTTGGTTTACTTTGTTTGTCAGTGTGTACTCCATCGATGTATACAATCACTTTGTGAATACTTAAATTTTATGCATTACTGATAGTATAGCCTTTGATTCATTGGTTCTTTGAAGTCTTTTAGCAATATGTACATGACCATACAGATTATATCAAGTTGACATCAATGACAATACAATACTTTAACTGATTTAATGTCTTGCATTAACTTTTTGTGTCTTGGTGATCATCAACTTAACATCTTCAAACATTTAATCAGTTATAGTTCATCAATCTCTCCCTTTGGCATTGATGGAAACACACTACATTATCACACTGTATTATCACTAACACAATATGAAATATAATAGTTGAAGTTCATCAAATTATGAATCTTATGTACTATAGATGATACAAATATCTGGTCCTCGGTCAGCTCACATAGCTTAGATTTGATTCTTGCAGCTCTCTTTCTATCTTCAATCCCTTCACTTGATAGATGTAGAATATTTCTTCTTATGATGTGATTTGTTCTCTTCTTGTGTCAAACTCTCTCCCTTTGACTATTTTTTTTTAATGTCTCTTCTCTCTCTTGTCAACAATCTTTCCTTTCTAGTTACAACTCTCCCTTTGGATAATGTGATGGATATAATCTCTCCCTAATACGATAATGGATATAATCTCTCCCTTTGACAACAATTCCAAAAAAATATTTGATAGTAATGCCAAAAAATCCTTTCTATCCATAATATACTCCTTGAATTTCCCAATTCATTAGCAATATAACAACTCTGGTGCTTGGAGTAGATAAATACCTTGTTGTGTATAGATGTATCTTTGAAGTCCATCTCTTGCTTGCATCAACATGAATGATATTCTAATAATATGTAGGCTGATGCAACCTTCTAGTCATCTTACTGACTAGTAGACAAGGGTCTGACCCCTAGTCTCTTTTTGAAGTACTCAAATATATCCTTGGGTAGTGGCTTGGTGAAGATATCAGCTAATTGTTCCTTTGATTGCACATACTCAAGTATCAAATCCTTTTCTTGAACTTGTTCTCTTAAATAATGATACTTGATAGCAATATGCTTTGTCTTAGTATGCATGACTGGATTCTTGGAAATGTTAATTGCACTGGTATTATCACAATAGATAATTACTGGTTCAAGAATTTTCATATGCATACCTTCAAGTAACTGTTTGATCCATGCAATATTTGAGTATTTTGCAGCAGCAACAACATACTCTACTTCTGTAGTAGACTGAGAGATGCATCCTTGCTTCTTTCTGATCCATGTGAAAAGTCTATCACCCATAAATATTGCTCATCTAGTTGTGCTCTTTCGATCATCAATGTTTCCAGCCCAATCAACATCGGTAAAGACCTTAAGTTAAAATTTGCCTTCTCTTCTATATTGTAGGCCATATTCCTTAGTATTCTTTAGATATCTTAGGATTCTTTTCACAACAGTCATATGTGATTCCCTGGGATTAGCAGAAAATATTGCAACTATTCCTACTACATGTGCAATATCTGGTCTAGTATGTACAACATACATGAGTTTTCCAATCATTGATTTGTACAAAGTCAAATTTACCTTAGGTGACTTGTCCTCCTTTGTCAACTTACATCCAGTTTCCATCGGTGTTCCAACTGGTTTGGAATCTTCCATCTTGAATATTTTCAGCACTTCCTTGATGTATTTGGATTGTGTAATGAAAATGCCTTCATCTTGTTGCATTATCTGTAGACCAAGAAATAAATTGATCTCTCCAAACATAGACATCTCAAATTATTTTCTCATTTCATTTGAAAATGATTTTCATAGAATATCATTGCCTCCAAATATGATGTCATCAACAAATATTTCAGCAATCAAAATGTTAGCATCAATATCTTCCTTCAAATAAAGATTACTATTTTTACCAGTTCTTACAAATCCAATACTTTTGAGATAGGAATGAAGTCTTTCATACCAGGCTCTTGGTGATTATTTCAATCCATACAAGGATTTGTGTAGTCTGCATACCATGTTCCTCTTGTTTGGATCAACAAACCCTTCTGGTTTCTCAATGTATACCTCTTCCTCAAGTATTCCATTTAGGAATACAGACCTGACATCCATCTGGTATACCTTGAATCCTTTAAATTAAACATAAGCAAGTAATATTATCACTCCTTCTAGCCTAGAAATAGGTGCAAAGGTTTCTCCATAGTCAATACCTTCTTCTTGTGCATACCCCTTGCATACTAGTCTTGTTTTGTTTCTAGTGACTTCTCCATTCTCATTCAGTTTATTCCTGAATATCCATTTTTTACCGATGACATTCTTGTCATCTAGTCTCGATACAAGTGTCCATGTCTTATTTTTCTCAATCTCCCCAATTTCTTCATTCATAGTACTAATCCATTCTTCATTATCAAGTGTAGGATTGATAGATTTTGGCTGAAAATCACAAATTAGTCATCTTGTGTTTGGAGACTTACTTCTGGTTCTCATACTAGCCTTCTTGTCTCCTATGATCTGGTTCTGTGGATGGTTCCTTTTGACATATCTAGCAAGTACAGGTTCAATTCTTTGTCTATCATCTTGATCATCATTGTTTCCTTCATTCTTATCTCCATTGCTTGGTACACCATCTTGAGCAATATCTTGATTTTTGGTATTTGCAACCTGATACTTGGATGCAATAATCTGTTGCTCAGGAGCTATACATTGTTGTTCAGGTAGAGTGTCAGGTTCTTCATTGTAAACAAACCTATTTTAGTGCTCTGGTTCTTTTGTGCTTTCCTTTTTATTCTTCTCTGCAAATTCATCTATCTTTACATTTGCACTTTCAATAATTTTGTTAGAGGCTTTATTGAGACATTTATAAGCCTTTCTCTTGGTGGAATACCCTAGAAAGATTCCTTCATCACTTTTGGAGTGAAGCTTTCCATTTCTATCATCTTTTAAGATATAACATTGACTACCAAAGATCTTGAAGTAACTTACATTGGGTGGGTAACCATACCATAGCTCATAGGGTGTCTTCTTGGTGTCTTTCTTCAATTGTACTTTGTTCAATGTGTAAACAATAGTACTAACAACTTCCCTCCAGAAGATTTGGGTGATACTTTTCTCTATTATCAGTGTCCTTGCACAATCAACAATGGATCTATTCCTTCTTTCAACAATTCCATTTTGTTGTGGTGTTCTCGATGCAGAGACCTATCTTTTGATTCCATGATCATTGCAAAAGTTAGTGACTTCATCTGAAATAAATTCCCCTCCTCTATATGATCTTAAGCATTTTAATTCCTTACCATTTTGTTTTTCTACCATTGCTTTGTACCATTTAAACATTTTGAATGCTTCTGATTTATCTTTTAGAAACATAACTGTCATCATTCTAGAGTAATCATCAACAAAGAGAATAAAATATCTATCACCATAGTAAATCTTTGTCCTCATGGGCCCACATAGATCAGTATGGACTAATTCTTGACTGACATCAGATGTATGGGTTTTTCTTTTGAAACTAGACTTTGTCATCTTACCTTTTTGACAATTTTTGCACATGATATTGTCGGGCTTAGTCATCGTCGGTAAGCCTCTTACATTTCTCTTTTTTCTGATCTTTATCATGTTGTCAAAACTTACATGACACAATATTTTGTGCCACAACCATATATCTTCATTTCTATCCATTAAGCAACTGGTGTCAGTATCATTCAGATAGAATAAGTTACCTTTTGTCTGCTCATCGGTACCAATCAACCTTCCTAATTCATTGAAAATATTTACCTTCCTATTTTCAAATGATACTCTGTGACTTGAATTATTTAGCTGAGAAACACTCAATATATTATAATTCAATCCTTTCACCCAATAAGCATTTTCACATTTTATTAGGTTATTCAACATTATAGTTCCTTTACCTTCAACTGGACAAGGTACGTCATTACCCATTCTTACTGAACCACCATTATAGTATTCAAAAGTCTCAAAATGTTTTTTGTCACTGGTCATATGGTGAGTGCAACCACTATCTATAATCCAGATATCATTTTTACAAACTTTAGATATGAGTGCAACTTCTACATACCTTTCTTCATCTTCATCTGAATCATCTTTTACTTCCACAAACACCATCTCAATGTCTTCATCTTGCGATCTTTAGCTTGAGCTATTAAACTCCCTTTCTAAGCACACAAGCTCTAATACCAATTATTAGAATAATTGGGGGGGGGGGGGGGNCAAGCTCTAATACCAATTATTAGAATAATTGGGGGGGGGGGGGTGAATCAGTGACCTCAAAAATTAATCTTTAAATCAACCCAAAAACTTATTACCACCTTTATAAGCCTCTAGTTGTCTTTAGTCCTACAAGATGATTGTCTCCAAATACTTATATCAAATTACTACTTGTCAGAATGCTTTGTAAAACCTTCTATTGTATGTTTACCGATAAGAAGTCTTTCTATTTACCGAAACATAGTAAATAACTAGTGTATACCGATCAATCCATATTTACTTATGTGAAATGCAAAACAATAAAGTAATGAATCATAAACACATTAACACATGGAGTTTTAACATGGAAACCCTGTTAAGGGAAAAACCACTAGGACCGGTAACCCAAATTTTCACTCTTCTAAAGTGAGCTCGGTGAAGAGCCAACCCTGTTAAAGGTTACAAACACACTGTTAGGTGTGACCTTGTTAGAGGATTTAGATGAATAGTTTGTCACTTAGTATCTGGCATCTAATGCTATCATCCTTGATCAAACACTCACTTGGCCTATCAATAGGTATCGGGCATATCCAATTCTACTTTGTATGATCAAAATTTTTGATACTCCTTGAGATGTATCTCAATTAGAAAAGACTTTTAAGTCCTCAGTTAAGAGACTTGATGCTTCAGTGGTTAAAATGAAACAATAAATTGATCTGTTCACATATACAACTAGAATTGTAGATTTTTAGATCTATTGTAAGTGCATTACCTTTCTGATCAATGTTATCAATTCAATACCTTTGCTCCATACTGTTATTCTCTGTGATGCTGTATCAATGTTCGTCAGTGTCTGTAGAATTTAGCTCTTTCCTCAACTTGATTGATCAGGTCTGAATGAAGACTTTCTTCTCCTTAAGAATCTCTTCACCATCTATCCTCTTTTCACTCCCCTTATTCACATTGAATAAGCTTGTCTCTTATATAGACATGATTTCACCATTTCTTGGCTTTCTTGATCTTGGTGTGATCCACAATTCTCGCCAATTAGATTTAAAGAAAAACTCTTGATTTATCTTGTAGAGATCTTCTTGCCAACTGGACAAAGCAGCTTTAAATCCTTTACTTATCTTCGGCTTTATCTTGTCGATTAAAACAAAGATAAGTACCAGTTAAGTCTATATTTAGCTCTTGACAGCTAAGCATTTTTTCATTTCTAAACTCTTTGTTCTATCGGTCAATACTTCAGTTAGTCATCAGTGAAAACTGACTGTTCCGTCAGTGAGACTTTAGTTGTCTTCGGGATCTCTGTTTGTCGGGAAACACTGTAATTCTGTTCGTCAGGTTACACTGTGCTTTGCTCATCGGGTAAGACTGTGACTTTGCTTGTCGGTAATGTTGTGCTTTTGCTCGTTGGGTAACACTGTGACTTTTCTCTCATTGGTTTACTCTGTCCATCGGTGCGCACTCCGTCGGTGTATATAGTCACTTTGTGAATACTTAACTTTTATGCATTACTAATAGCATAGCCTTTGATTCATTGGTTCTTTGAAGTCTTTCAGAAATATGTACATGACCATACAGATTATATCAAGTTTACATCAATGACAATACAATACATTAACTGATTTAATGTCTTGCATTAACTTTCTGTGTCTTGGTGATCATCAACTTAACATCTTCAAACATTTAATCAGTTATAGTTCATCACCCTTTTGATTTGAATCGGTCCATTTGATTTGATAAAATTTCCTTCTGATTGATTGAAATACCCCTGACCAAATTTAGGTGTCTACAAGTACATCTTTTTGTGGGCATCATTCCCACCGGGGTTTACTCTTTGATCAAGAGGTTCCTAGTTAACAAATATGGTGTTATTGTGTATGGTTATATTTTTGTGGTTTTTTTATTGTTATTTACATGTTTTAGAGTTAATAAGATTGATAAAAGTTATATTATTTAGATAACTGATTCACCCCCCCTCTCAGTTATCTTGGTGGACTATACTTTCTCACAACTTCAACCTATTGTACCCAGAACATTCTAGATTCCTGCAATGAGTTGTGAGATCTATGAAGATGATATAGACAGATATGTAGAGGTGTTGTTGAGTAAGTGCATATATAATATTGATAAAAGGTTTGGAACATTTGAAGAAGCAAGCTCTAGAATAAAGATTGAACTCAAAAATCCTATAATAGAAAGAAAGACAAGAAGAATGTTAACAAAGTTAGAGGCTAAGTTTGGAGGAGAAAGCTCTACTTCACATGTAGCACAAGAGACCCCTTCAATACCATCTGCACAACTCGTAGAGGCAACTGCAACATAATCTAAGAAAACATATAGAATAAAGGGAAAATAACAAGCAAAGAAGACTCCTAGACAAACCACATCACCAATGCCTACAAGGAGAACACCAGAAAGAGAAGCCAAAGGCTCAGAATCTACATCTACCATGCAAAAGGCTAAAGTAACAAAGGATGATGATGAGAACTTCCCTTCAGACAAGGAAGTGAAAGAGATAAAGGAAGTAGGTATAACCTCTAAAGACATTTCCATTGATGAATTTATACATAACATTGAGACTCTTGGAGGATTATGTGGAGTTTCAAGAAAGTATGAGTTATGTCATAGTGATGAAATTAAGAGAATAATAAAAAATGCAATTATTAAGAGCATGAAAAAGTTTAATAGAAGCCCTATTGAACTTAGAGGTCATATTTCTAAAATTTTGTTTGATATAATAAATGGGAGATAGAAGACAATGTTAAGAATTGATAGTGAAGTAAGAGAGAAAGCGTTGATGGAATGTAATACTGGATTAGATATCAATGCGATTAAATCTTTTTTGATTTACATAAATATGATTTCCCCATCAAGAAGATAGTTACTAGAATTATGTTGGGTGAAACACAGGGTCTACATGAAGAGACAATTAAGATTTGGAATAATTACATTAAAAGATCTGAGAAAGACCAAGAGGAAGGTGATGAAGAAGTGGAAGGTGAGGAACCTAAGCACTCTGATGAGGAAGAAGAAGAGGAATCTGACCAAGATGAGGTAGAAATTATTGAACAACCAGAGGTAACTAAGGAGGTTCTTAAGGTCATCATTGAACATTTGGAAGAAATAGAGAAGCAAGAAGAACAAAAACCTAAGGAAGTAAAGAAAGATGAGGTAGTGATTGAGGAAATACCTTATGAGGAGGTAAAGAGATCATTGAGAGTAACAATTAATCCCACTGCCACACATTCAACTATGCAATTGGAAACTCCTACCAATGTTCAAACAACCACAACAAAAGAGCAATTGGTAAAGAGAAAGTTGGAGCTTGGTGAGTCAAAAAAGAAGAAGAAAAGAGTAAGTATTCAAATTCCTAAAGTATCTAAGGAAGATGAAGCCCTTGAAGAGATGGATATAGAAAATGTATATTTTGAATTATTGATTCCTAAGGAGATTATGGTACTATCAGACAAGCTGAAAGTAAAAGCGGAGAAGAACAAGAAAGAATTAAGAAGAAGGGAAGATTAATTAAGACAAAAAAGGAAATATTGCACACCTTAGTACCTTATACCGAGATAGATGAACATGATAATGTCATTGATCAAATGGATAAGTTAGAGAAGGTAATACTACAAGATATATCTTTACTGGATAAAATTTCAATGTCAATAGATGAATATGCCTATGAGGAGAAAATAATGGAAAAGGTAAAGGCCAAGATTGCAACAGCCAAAGTAAATTTACAGAAAGAAGCTGAGCATACAAGAGGTAATTTGAAATTTGTTCATGACATATTGATAAATGTATCAAAAATTTATGAGTTCACAAGTGATACAAATAAGAAGGCATAAGAAGTTCAGAAGGAATTTAATGATACAACTGAGAAGTTTGATGCAACCTCTAGCAATGATACAGTCTATACAAATAAAGTAAGAGAGCTGGGAGGTCAGCTGAAACATGTTTAGGATGAGCATGCACAAAAGGTGATTAGTTTACTTGATTTGAATTCATTTTCAACCCCTATTTCTGATCTTATGTTAATAAGTGTTAAGCATGCTGAGTCTTTGATTGGGAAACTTGAGCCCACTGCACTAGAGGAATTCAAAGAACTATCAGGTAATCTTATTGGTAAGACTATTGCACTTGTACATTTGAGAACAATATGGGATAATACTTTGAGTGCAGAAAAGTGAGCATACACAACTATCTTTGATAAATTTTAGCGTTATTTGACTGAATGCACCTTTTTCCTTGATGAAAAAAGGGGGAGAATATGTTGTAGCAGAACAATACAATGTATATTTTTGTTGTTTTGTTAGTATTTAATTTTGGAGTACTATGACAGGGGGAGCACTTGAATGGAACAATATTGTACATGGAACCCTATCAGTCAATGAAATGGAAATCTTTTGGTGAAGTCCTTTTGTGAGTTACTTTGAACAATGTGTTCTGATTTTTTTTTTGGATTTGACGAGGTTTGCCATCAATGACAAAGGGGAAGATTGTTGGCATTGATCACCTAATTGGAAAAGATAACAAACATTGATACCTATCTGATAAAATGTTGTCATTATTGGTCAAACATACTAAATAATCTACCCCTACAATTGACCACAACCAGTAACAAAGAATCTAATGGAACACCTAACCGAATAAGGTACACAACAACAATTTGATGGAAATATGGTTAATGTATATTGAGAACGAAGTATTATGAGGAGCGGTTTTTCAAGACGTTATATAATAATATTTTAGAGATGCCTGGATCAATCGATTCTTAAAATGGTAAAGTATTATTCTAATTTGAATGCTTTATCAGTATTCTGGAATAAACTTTGCAATACCATTTCTGTGATCGCTAAATGACAAGTCAACACAAATTTTGAGGTAATGTTTGTTGAGAATGTTATTCGAATTGACAAGATTTTATTGGTTTGATTGGATGGATGATTTTTCCTAAGGTTAATGATGATTTAGAACATTCTACAAGAAGTTGAACCTAAAGTGTTAAGTGACCTAAAAGAAAGTTTGAAATCAATGGTGTTGAGTAAGTGGAAAAATCAATGGTGTTGATTAAGTGGAAAAATCAACGCTGTTGATTAAATGACAAAAATAGTGCAATCATAAAAAAGATTATATGTGAGATGGATAAAAAGTAAGAGAGATTGGAGATACTAGAGACAATAATGTGAAGGAAGAACAATTGCAAGTTCAATCAACGTTCGGTAGAGGAGAGTGTGAAAAGATTTGAAGGAGAGGTTTAAGTCACAGATTGTATGGAAGTTTGAGAAGCTACAAAACCTAAAGGATCTTACAAGAAAGGAGTGATATTACAAATCAATCAATTGTTGTTCTTTGACAATTGCAACAAGCTAAATCCTTTAACAAGGTAGACTCTTACAGGTCTTTGTTTCTAAATCCTTTCGCAAGGTGAATCTCTAGATTGTAGATTTTAATCTTCACACAAGGTAGAATTTCAAAGGTCTTCATTGTATATCTAATAGTGTAATAGGAATCTCTCACAAGATGTGTAACTCTCAGAAAGAGTTTTTGTAAGCCTTTCATAGGGCACCTTCTATATTGCAGTAGTGAAGTTTGTGGGTACCATCCCCACCATGGTTTTTTTCCCCTCTTATAAGGGTTTCCACGATACCAAAATCATTGTCACATGTGTCTATGTTTGTGATGTTTTGGTTTCATTTATTGTTTTATGGTTATGAGTGTATTCAACAATAATGGTTAATGCATATTGAATCAATTTTTATTTTTGCCTGTTATCGATGTTTAGAATTAGTTTTAAAAGTTGAATTGGTGACTATATTGATTCACCCCCCTCTCAGTACATTACTTAGTGCTTATACCCAACTTTCAAGTTACAACCTTTTATCAAAAATGAATTATCAATAAAATAGAAAACAAAAATTTGGTAAATATAAGTTTTTAATTTTTAATAAATTTGAAATTTTAGAAGAATTAAGAATTTGCTTTTTTACATTTGTGTTAGGTTTTATTTTATTTTCAAGTTTTCTTTTATTGGCAATTGATAATGTAATAGTTAAAATTTGCCTTTAACATTTTTTATATGTTTTAGTTATTTTTATTACTTTATTTCAAGTAGGTTCAACTTTCTATTATAAATTTTTTACTTTTAAAAATTTAGATTATCTTTTAGTGTTAGATCCCCAAAGCTTTATACAAATTTTTAGTGTACAATTATTTTTTTTAAAAGTCAAAATCTATAAAAAGGTAACAAAACATCAAAATACTCATCCCACTTAAACCTAACTCTAATTGAATCATAGTACATAATGATAAGGGCCCAGTGATGTCCAAGGTATTACAAAATTTATATGCTACCACACAATCCTGTAAACAAAACACCCCCTAAAAAACAAGACACTCCCTAGATAAACAACTATTGCTATTGAAAATACAAGTTACAATACTATACTCTCCCAAGTCGAGAATGGCACAATCATGACACCCATACAAAAAATATTACAGTTTATGATTTCCCATCATAAAATACCATGACAAAAAAATAAACTTCCCAAATTTGAACAGGCAAAGAGGAAAGAAAGGCGCAAAAAGTATCCCAATTGGACATTTTTATAGCTTCCCCATAGGTCCATTAAATTATTAATCCTTGGGGTTTAAAACTACCTTCTTTCCTTTGTATTTCTCTACATCACAAGCCTCATTCTCTGTCCTTTGCTCCAACTCACAAGCACAATAAATGCTTCAAGGATTTCCAACCAATGTGTGCCTCCTCACATCATTCATCCTGGCTATCAGTTTTACTCCAAACCAAGAATAATTACATATGAGGTTGTTGGGCTCCAATGGGTCTCCAGTCACCTTGATGAGCTTGCAAGCCAACTCTAGGCTTGACCATTTCCATAATGTGACTCATACCACAACACCATTAAGGTTAGACACATTCTTTCATTATCGAGAGCACTTCTTTCTTTGAACCAAATTCTAACTGCCATGCCATGAATGCAGAAGAAATGTCAATGTACATGAATACATATGACTAGTACACATGAATTCCTCCCCGAGAATAAGATAAAAAACCAGTGAGAATAGAGGATTGTCAATTTTAAAAATCCCTCTCAATTTCCTTTCTGTGATATGCCTGTGTCACAACCCTTTAAAATCAATTACATTTATTTAATGAATTTTTATTATTATCAATTTTTAATTTTATTTACTAACTCTAATAATTACTGTTTTAATTAAATAAATTAAATTTAAATATTAATATTATTTTATATAAACATATGTAATTATTACTCTCTCAAAAAACCTAAATGTAGCATGTATAAGCAAAATTCCAATGATGAGAAGGGTATGGAAACTGAAGATGATGATGGTGAAGAGGAGATGTTAATTGATCCTCTTGTTAATAAAAATATTGAGGGAATGGACACATAAGAGGATGATAACAAGAAAGATGAGGAAAAGTATATGGAAAATAAAATGGCTTTTGATATGCCTGGTAATGTTGAGGTTTGTTAGGGTTTGGGCAAGATGCAATTTCCTAGGAAATACGGTTCACATCCTGGCCTCCCCAAGAATATTGAAGCTCTCCAGGAGCCTACTAATGAGAAAATTAAAGCACCTAGTTCCTCTATGAAGGAAAAAATCCCTAAGTCGATGGAGCTTAAGGATAAGTTGAAGAGTAAGGCAAAGGAGAAAGTACCTGTCCTGGTTGATTATGTGAGCTCTGTTGAGCATGATAAACTGATTTATCCTGAAGGATCCAATGAGATGATTGGGGATTCCAAAGATGAACATACTTCTGATAATAATATAGACCCAAATTAAGATAGTGTTCATATTTTTATTGAGTATATTCAAGATACAAGGGAACCTACTTTGGGTGTCCTTCAAATGGCCAAGGCTATGTCCTTGTACTCTTTTTGGCTAAATAGGTAGAATTTCCACAAGATTAAGAGGCTTAACTTGAAGTATCATGCCCTCTCCTCTAAGATTGATAATATTGAGCATGGTCATCAAGGTGGCACTTCTGCGACCGAGAACAAGTCTGCTAGCTTGGTGGAGGAGAGATTGGAGATTCTGTGTACCAGAGTGGAAAAGGAGAACATTTTGAACAAGATCCTTGAGCACAGTAATGAGAGCATCAAATATTTTGTCCAAAATCTCAATACCATGATGAAAAAACTAGAAAAATCTTTTAATGAGAAAACTAGTGCAAATTTGGATTCTAACACTAGGGATGTTGCTGGTAAAGGATTTGGTCTTGGGAGAAGGACAAGGAAAAGAATGAATAAAAAAGTGACTACTATTCTGAAGGAGATTTTGGATCTTAAGGCAGCCATTTAGAAGATGTCTAATATTGAAGAGGAGGTGGCGGGTACCCTGGGGACCTGGCCTAGGTTTGGTTTCCTATTTCTCTTTCTTTTGTTTTTTGCCACTGGTTGTGCTTTTTCATTGGTTTTTTGGTGTTGGGTGTCTTCTGGTTTTTGGTAGCATTATGTCTAGATGGCATTTTTTATTATCTTAATATAATATTATTTTAAAGGGTTTCAGGTCCCTTCAAAACCCATTTTTGCAATTAATAAAAAATGTAATTATTACAAAAAATTCAAACTTGAATTGGATAAATTAGCTGATAATTTGTTCTATTTTTTTATCAGTAATGGACAACCATATTTAATATTGTCGAACAACAATCTAGCCCTTTGAGCACAACAGCCCAATGGATTGTCAAACAACACTCCATCCCAGCATAGGCACAAGCCTACAAGAACAACAACCCAAAGAACTTCCGAACAACACTCAAGCCCAGCGAAGGAACAAGCCTACGAGAACAACAACCCAATGGGGTTTTGAACCCTGGTAGAAACCTTGTGAAGTGTTTTGACCGCTCCTCTAGTTACCCCATATAATAGTTTTGTTCTGTTATAATCTTAGTGGACCTGTAAATTTTCTTAAGGGAAGCACCTAATACACTTCATGCACTATACATCAGTAATGGAACTTCCATATCTCCACATTCTACTAAAAAATTTTAGTAAGAAGAGGGAAATTACAAGAGAGTCTTTGCGTTGATTTAGTGAGGGATGGTTACACAATAGGGAGAAGACTCCTAATTGAAGTAGGTTTTCGTAATCCCTTAAAATAATGAGAAAAGTGACACAGATGAGAATTTGGGGTTCAACAGGGGCTTTTTAGTGTTACAAAGTTATGACATAAAAACTAAAAAAATAATGCTCATACTGTCAAACTCGTTATGGATATGATCAAGTCTCAGTTACTTTATTTTCTTAGATTCTATAATACTCAAATGACATGTAAGTTGGAGGAAGGCATCTAAAATTGTCAAGCCCATGTTGCCTTGTAAGAAGAGCTTTGCTGCCATCCCTTTCATCATCTTGTGACATCATGTATCTCCATCTTATGGTGACCATCTATAGTTATGTTTATCCAAATCAATGATTATGGAGAATTCAGATGAAGTAGAGGATAATATCCGGCGAGTTTTCTTTGTTTCAGCTTGATTTCTATTGTGATCCTCTATTATAAATAAGATTTGGGTGAACAAAGTATGCATATATACTCAATAATTCTTGTTTCATTATTAACAATGTATAGTGAATTCATGGGAGACCAACAATATTTTGCTAAATATGCTCATATACATTCAAACCATAGTCTTTCCTCGTCATTTTTGCAAATCAATATGGTGTTGGAAGTACAATAATGGGAAAGAAAGATACTGGGGGGGGGGGGGTCAATCGGATCTTAAAAATCAATCACTTAAAACAAATTGATCCATATTCATACACATATGACTTTAACCTAACATCAGATAACATCAACAACATGAAATGTATAACCCATAACATAGAATTTTGGTAACCCAGAAACCCAAATAGGTAAAACTGGGGTGGGGATGACACCCACAAAATATTCATTACTATAGAAATAAAGTGTGCCTGTTAGGGCTACAAGAGTTTGATTACAAAATGCAATCTCCCTGGTTAAAGGTCTGTTCGGTTATGAACTAAAGATCATTACAATATACCTTGTGAAAGGATTTTAACTTACAGTAAAGTAAGCACTCAGCTAAGAGATTTAAATTAGGTCTTCTAGAACCACTCTGTTAAGAGATTTCACCTGATACACCTGTTAGAATGTTTCAAGTAGTTATCCTTTGTTATGGACTCAGATGCTAATGACATATATGCTCTTTCCAATACCTTCTATGATCTCACAATCTGATGTCTTTACTCTGCTCTTTACTGCTCTGTCATTCTGCTTGATCTAGGCTTCTTCTCAAAATAACTCATTGTTCATCTTTCATGAACACAACAACCCTTCTCTCTGTGTATCTCTCTCTCTGTCTCTAAAACTAAGGTTAGAAGCAATCTTATATGTCTTTAAGGATCTGTTGGCGAGATTTAGATCAATGATCAAGATCTAATATTTATGCCTCTAATGCATTCTAATTTCATGATTGGCTCCATGCCATGCATAGTATAAAACAATTAAGTGCATAAATAACTTATTAGATAAATATTAAGTGCGTACATATGTTAGCCCAAATCTCATACAAGTTAGCCTAAACATTTCACCTCAAAGTTTGAATCAATCTTGACATGTATGCGAAAATTGTTCTGCTCGGCACTTAACATCTCTGTCACTCAACACTTAAGTATTCTACTCGGCTCAACATGATGTAACTTGGAAACCTGTATTCCTGCTCGACGATGTTTCTCGGCCTTGAATAGTTTTAGCTCGGTAACAGTGATAACCAACTAAAACTTCCTAAGTAAATGACTAAGTGTAGGTCACTAATCATCAACAAAACTTTAGGGATTAACAATCTCCCCCTTTGATATTAGTGGAAAAAACACACTTATCATTTCGATTCATTCCATCCAAAATGTTGCCTAAGTAAACAATGTACTCCCCCTAGGAATGTACTCCATACTATATACAAAAAGTTACATAGTATACATGCCTTCAAAAAAATAATTTACATTTATACTTGTATTGCTCCTCTTACGCTGTATCCTTGTCAGATTCCCCCTTGTTTTTGTCACTGATTGCAGGTGGGGTTAAATTGTACTTATCCAAAAACTATTTATGAAGTTGTAAGGTGGACGCAAATGCAGTGTCCTAACTGTCCTTAACAAACTTCATAACCTCTAATTTGACTTCTAGCTCGACAGCTAGACTTACTAAACTTTCTACAGTAGAGAGATCTGCATTTCTCTCAACCAATTCTTTTGCAGCTGAAAGTTCTCTCTGAATTACCTCCAGATGAGGTATTAGGTTGGTCTGAATAGTAATCAATTTGGCCCTTATCCGACCATCTTTAGCCATGAGCTCGGCTATTCTCCTTTGTGCATTATTCAATCTATTAAAATGTAAGGAGCTAGTGCTAGCATCCATACTCAATGAACTCCCAGTTGACTTCAAGTCTAATTGCAATTTCTCTATAGCCTATAGATTATCCTTTGTGAAGAATTCAACATCACATAACTTCTTATAAAAATAATAAACATTAGTTGCAACTTCCTCCAAAATTTCTACAAGAGAAGAAAGTTCAACCTACTTTGTCGCAATCTCTCCTGAGATTTTCACTAGTACTTTGTTTTCAAATTTTCTCTTGGACCATTGCAATAAATTCTCATTGACTTCAATGTTGTCATCATTTACCTTTTGCACAATATGAACTAACTGTTGAAGAATAGGAGCTTGAGGATTTTCATCTTCCATGTCAAAATCTTTTACAAATATATCTTTGATGTCATGTAACACTTGCTTTTGCTTCTGCTCTCTTTTCATTTCTTCCTGCCTTTTCTTCCTCTTGAGTAATTCTTGAAGAGTCTTAATCTGTTCATAAGATAAAACATTGGGATCCCATGGTGGAATCACAATCACTTCATTTAATGTGACATCAAGAATCGGAGACTTCTTCCTCATAAATTTCCTCCTCTTAAATTTAGGTGAGCTATTTCTCAACTTCATTTCTACAATACCTTTTCCTATTTCAATAGTAGTCACCATCGCATCTGTCAATTCAGTCAAAATTTCCTTTTGATTAGGCACACCTCCTGTTTTAATTCCAGTGGGAGTGGATAATGCAGAGTGTGGTAAATCAACCAACACTTGCACTGCCTCTTGTTCTTTAGGCTCTTTGTTAGTATCCCTCATCTCCTCTCCACTATCTAAAACTATTTTCACAACCTCTAAAATAGGGAAATTTTGTATATTTACCTCTTGTTCATCTGTCTTCTCCTTTTCTGCTTCTTTTTGTTCAACTCTATCTACAAGTTTCTCTATATTTTTCTCTCCTTCAGCCTCTGTAGCCTTAATAGGTGATTCCCTACTTGTATCTCTCGGCTCATCCTGACCCTCGACATCCAAATTACTAGAGTCATCAATTGTGATGTCAATTGGACTATCTGTTGTTAGATCAACAATGTTTATTGTATCTGTTTGTTCTTTTGGTTCTGCTCCAGTCTTGTTAGGCTTAGTAGTAATTTGTTCTTTTATTTTCTGTGGTGTATGTAAGGAAACTCAGGTGCGGAAACAACTTCCTACGCTAATCTCTATAGGAAAGTATTATGCAAATTCTTTTAAATCCTTACAACTGAATAGATTCGTTAACTACTTTAACAAAGATATTGCAATCACATACCATGCATACAGAAAACAGAGAATGACACAATGATATACCCTGGGGAAAACCTTTCGGTAAAAAACCCCAGCACTCCAAAACCTGCACAATGTATTGATCAAAAACTATTACAGTTA